>JADHKJ010000018.1:263750-433717 GCA_019925595.1 Grosmannia huntii
ACATGCTCAAGCAAGTCGACCGCCTCTTGAATCTGACCGTTGCTATTATACGCGCGTGCAAGCTCGTGCTGCGATGCTAGTCGAGAAGGGTGGTCTTCCGTAAGCGTCTTGCTTTCAATAGCAACAACATGCTCAAGCAAGTCGACCGCCTCTTGAATCTGACCGTTGCTATTATACGCGCGTGCAAGCTCGTGCTGCGATACTAGTCGGTCAGGGTGGTCTTCCGTAAGCGTCTTGCTTTCAATAGCAACAACATGCTCTAAGCACCACAATTCCTCTTTGATACGGCCGTCTTGGCGGAGACATAGGCTAACGCTATGACACAAACAAAGTCCTTCCTCTGACACTACTGCTTCAATGTCTCGTAGCATGTACAGTGCATGCGGCAAGTAGGCTCTCCAAGTGTCTTGGTTCTGGTAGTCGCTTGTTGGAAAAATGTCCATTACATGCCACAGTGCACTGCTTGCCACCATCTCCATGCGGCCATTTTTCTCAAGCCAGCTGCAAATTGCCATGTGAACCAAACTGTGCATATCAAGAACGTCGTCGTGCTTAGACACAAAGCTGTATGCGCAAAGATCAAAGACAGCGTTGTGAGTGGCCGCGCTCGGTCCTTCCTTTGGCAGCAGGGACCACGGAATTCCCTTTGGCTGAATTTGAGACAGAAACTCAAGCAGGGCAACCGCATCAGGACTCGCTTTCTGTAGATGGTCGAAGGACACCAACCAAGTAGTAGCGACGGCATTTCGTGACTCCTTGTATCGGTAGCTGTCCGGTATCTCTTTGCCAAGCAAGTCCAGTCTGTCCGCGTTGGTGCCATGTAACAGCTGGAGGTATTCCGCAGCCGACGAGCTGAGTTGCTTCATGTACGCCATCGCCTGCGAAATGGCCAAAGGGAGGAATTCGAGCTCTCGCAACAGCTCATCCATCGGGGCAGAGCCGTTCGACGTGTCTGACCGTCCGAGTAGTTTTGTCGCCAGCTGCCTTGCTTGTGGTAAGTCGAACGCGTTCAGCGGAATCGTTCTTGAGGCTACAGCCAGGGACACACTCTGTGTACGTGTCGTAACGATGGTTCGCCCGCTGTCACTCCATGGAAAGTATTGGTCGAGACTGTCTGATGTGTCGCGCCCGAGGATGAGCTCGGGGTCGTCCGCGTTGTCGATGATGAGAAGCCACTCGCCAGCAGCCTCTGAGCTGAGATGGTCGCGGACCAGTGTTTTGACATCTTCATTGGCCGCACATTCGATCCCCAGTGTTTTCGCAATAGCAGCACAGGCCTTTTCGAAGGCTGCCTTGCTTACCGCCGGCACCCAGAAAACGGAGCAGTCTTTCCTGTGTTCTTTTGTCCAATGTGCCAGTGTGTTGGCCACCTGTGTCTTTCCGATGCCGCCAAGGCCATAGAGCGCCACAATCGGATGAGTGTCCTTATGCCCAAACAACAACTGCTGAAGGTCCTTCAATATATTCTCTCGTCCGACAAAATTATGGTTTCTGGGGAAAGGGAGATAGTGGCGTTGCCGATTAGGATTCCTGTCATTTGGAGATGTAGACGCTGACGGCATATGGGACTCACAGCCAAGAGGTTCGGGGGGTGTAGGAGGCGAAGATGAAACTTGCCGGGCATTGGGGACAGATGCTGGAAGCGAAGGAGGACCTCCGCCAGGAGATAGCAACAGTATTGCCCGCCTAGATTCGAAAAATTCATACAGCACGTCACACAGACTCCGGAAGCCAGGATCCTCTGATGACTGAAACTTGACCATGTTATGGTGATCTGCGTCGATTTTCTGTTTGGGGTGCTGCTGATAGACGGCCGACTTCTCAGGTACGACGCATTTCTTGATGGCCGGTACAGGAAGTACCTCGAAGAAACAGAATATCTTAATCCATTCATTGGATTCCTCCCCGATCACTGTCCATGCGTCCCAAAAGTCGTTATCAATCCCCGCGGCCATTTCATTGTCCTTCTTTAGCACTTTTACGAGTGCTTTGTTGAAGGACTTGACTAAGCTGAGGCCGCTTACTAGCAGCCCGAATACATTCGCAAAGCCAGATCCATCATGTGGCGTGCCCATGAAGACGATTCCGATGAGCGATGTAGCCACACTGCGGAGCGTATCCTGGGGGCTGTGCTTTGATTGTGCAACCGCTTTCTTGCAGACGATGCCGCCTAGGCTGTGCACAACAAAAACGAGCGGCCGATGGAGCGCGTTTTCTGGTCGGCGATCGATTCTTAGAGCGAAGAGGAGGTTGTCTGCGAGGTTCTTGATCGAGCTCTTGGAGGCCACGCCAGCCCGGACCACGTCGGCATCGTACCCAAATGTGATCAGGCGTGCATTCGGGAATTTTTCTGGCAAAAGCGTCTTAGGCCATGGCCCGTCCTGCGAGCCTTCGGCTGTCCAGGTCTTGTCACGGTGGCCGGTCAGACCGTGGATGAAGCAGATGTCGACAGTTGGATTGTCAGGCTTGTGCCATGTCTTGATCCCATATTCAGACATTGTTCGGACCATTGTCGCTAGACAAAGCGGGTTATTAGGGGATTGGAATGCAACAGCAGCTGAGCGGGGCGGAAAGCGCTGACGGGTAGGGTCAATACAATGTGTCTGTAAAGCAGGCATCGAGGACAAAGAGCATCTCACCTTGCGATATCGACTCGGCTACGGACAGGTTCTGTTTACCATAAAGCAACGGCGTAGAGACGTATGCATGCAATTACTGTGTAAGGCAGAAGAGCAGAAGAGCAGAAGAGCAGAAGAGCAGAAGAAAAGGAGAGAAGAAGAGGGGCAAGAGAGAAGGGAAAGGGACAAGGCAGAACAGAGGCTTCCTCGACGCCCGAGTGTGGAGACTGCATCTACCCAGCCTTGCGATTGGTCGTAGATACGGTGCCGTCAGAGCAAAGCGTGCGTGCTCTGTTATTAGAGGCCGTCGGTGGCTGTGCTGACGAGAGCCCGTGTTGAGCCAGGATTGCGTCCAGCCGCAGAATCATGGCAGCTGGCCAAATGGCTACAAAGAGGCCTGGTGTTTTGGACGGGAGAAAAAAAGTGCATTGCCAATCGCATTATAGGTACAGTTTCAGACAAAACCCAATGTATCGGATCGTAGTAACAGGGCCATGATTCTATCTTTGGTCACGTATATTGTGAAAGTAGCAATGAATAAGGAAGAGCACTTTATTTTGTTTTTTCTGTTTGACATTGGTTTATTAATTCATGTATTAATTCAAACTGCACTTACGAAGTACGCGGTGGCACCTACCTTTAGTGCTTATAAAGTGCGATCAGCCTTCAAAGCGGGCGCTAAGCATGTGTATGCACATAACGGGTCTTTGATCTCTGTTTGTTGCAATGGATTGTTCGAATTGACAGCTAATTGGAAGTCAGGATATAAACTGGAAGATAGAGCTTTTCGTCCACCTTGGACGGATTTCCTTGGGCGCACACTGCGCAATGGAACGTCATTTTCATGCAGTCTGTATACGGTATGTCTTTGCTGGTTATATACAAAATGGCCCAATCGCCACCCGCTCGCCCCAGCTTTAAGCCCGGAACGGCTGCGCCCGCTTGGCTTCCTTGGCGGTGTAGAACTCCTCGACCCAGGCCTTGATCACGGCGACCTCGTCCTGGATGACGGCCAGCGCGCCGGCATTGGCCTCGCCGTCAAAGTAGAACAGGTCGCTGCAGTGCACGCCGGCCGGGATGATGTTGACGGGCTGCTCGGGGGTCGAGACCAGCGGTCCGCCGGGACGGATGTCCGCCGACATGGTGGCGTCCTTCCAGGGGTCGAACTCGCCGTTGGTCCAGATGAGGCGGGTGCGGTTCTGCACCGACCAACCACCCGTGTAGGCGTTGATCTTGGCGTTCGTGGCGCCCGTGGCCAGGCCATAGGTGTAGCCGTCCTCGGTCGGGAAGTAGAGGGCGCACTGCCGCTCCGAGTATTCCTTAGTGGCCAGACGGGACACAATCGTCGGCGTGCCAATGGGCGCGCCGTCCTGCCAGAAGCCAATGGGCTCGTTGCACAGCATCCACAGCCACTGGCGGTCGATCGGGTTGTCCACGGTCGTGTCCGTGTAGAGCGGGTTGGTCGCGTTGTACGTGTCGTAGCATTGCGTGTTGAGCTTCCCGCTAAAGTCCGCGTACCCGTAGTCCTCACACGAGTACGGCAGCATCACCTCGGCCGACCACCTGGCGTATCCGTCGAGCGCCTTCTCCAGGCCGACGCCCTCGGCGCCGGCTATTTCGCTGTTGTTGAATACGCTGGACAGCGAGTTCTGTGATGTCAGCGTCTGTCTCCTGTCTGTCGGCTTGCCGGCAACTTACCTCGACGTAGTCACAGAACTCGTAGACCGGCGTGTAGCCCTGGTCAAAGTCGCTTTCCTGCCAGCCCCACGGGCCTTCCTCCAGAGCACTAGTCGGCATTAGCTGGGCACGAAAAATACGGGAGAATGTGGGAAAACGCACGTGACAAAGTCATCGTTGTGCACGATCGAGCCCAGGCCGAACTTGTCCTTGAGCGCCTGAATCTCGGCGGCGGTGCCGTTGAGGAGCACGTCGTCGACGTGGGCGATGACGAGCTCCACGTCGGCGGTGCAGTTCTGCGGCAGGCCCTGCTTCACGGGCTCAAAGTACTGCCAAAAGTCCTCGATTGTCTGGACGACAGCGCTGCTGGCGTGGTAGGCCCAGAAGACACCCGGGTCGACGTGTTCGACCCAGGCGGTCAGCGCGCCGGCATAGCTGCCGCCGCTCATGACCCACGGCACGGTCGGCGCGTTGCTGGTGCCGTTGGTGTCGAACGGCAGCTCCACGGTGCGGGCAAAGTGCGTCACATCGGCGATGGAGTTGGCCAGCGTCAGGAAGCGCAGGTTCTTGGTCGTCAGCTCGTCAAACGGCGAGCTCTCGCCCCAGTAGCGGTGCTCCATCATGACGACGGCCCCGCCGATGGCCTGGGCAAACTGGCCCGTGATCGTGTCGTTGGTCAGGTAGATGGTGTAGTCCGTCGCCGACACTTCGCCCGGCGTCAAGAACACCACTGGTGAGCCCGGGCCGCCCCAGAACTCCGTGCTCCACCAGAAGCGCTGGCTGAAGGTGCCCTGCGACGGGTCGGTGTGGTCGACCAGCTGCTGGAAGGTCTGCTTGCCCTTCATGGCGACCGTGCGGCCTTCCAGGATGCTGCGTGCCGCCTCGGTGTCAAACGACGGGTCCGCCCTCGTCGGCGGCCTCAGGTGGGCCGTCACCCGGTGTGCAAAGGCCGGGGTGGCGCAGGCGGCCAGCAGCGCCGCTAGGGATGTGCTGACCCTCATGGCAACAAAAACTGGTGCGTAGAGGCTATGCAGAAAAGACAAGCAGAGGCGGGAGTCAGAAGGGACGGAGAGAGCAAAGGCCTGGCCTGTTCTTCTCCGATTGAGCTGTCCGTCTGGATTGACGCAGATCTGGCCGATGGGTGGCGTTGTACGGATGGTCCTCATTCCAGTCCAAGGTCGGGCGTGCAATGATCCTTTTATAGTCCGCACCCGTCCCATCTGCCATTGCCAGTTGTGAGCTCGCGCTAGCTCGACTGCGGAACGACATGGCCACAGGTGCACCCATGGGACGACGGAATGTGTGACCAGCCTGCAGCCTACCCTGGATGCTCCATCTCAGGTCCGCACGTCCGAGAGTGAAAAGAGAAGGAGGCAGGCCTGACAGAGACGTGTTGTTGCCAACATGCTTCAGGCACGGCGCAGGGATCGCCCGCCCGAGAACAAGTCGAAAAACGATCAGCACATGTGCCGAAGAAGAACCTTCCAGCCCGGGACCGGCTTGCAGAGATCGTCCGACTGAACATGCAGCTCGATGGCCGTAGAACCAGCAACGGCTGCCCTGGGTGGCGAGGGCTGCGGCCGACCGATTGGAGCGATCGTGAGAGCCTCGTTCGCCTGATCGTTGTCTCGGCCATGCTGTGAACGTGGCCGATGTTGTGGCTCTCTTCTGTCTTTCTCTCGCTCTCTCTCTCTCTGTCTCTCTTTCATGTCTCAAACGTCTCTTTGCACAGGCCCGATTTGGGCGGATGGGAAGTTGGCCCGTGCATCGGGCAGCTGCCTGGCCGAGCACCTTCCGTTTTGGGAAACTTACAGCTCGTAAAACCTGGCCACGCACGGAGCACGTGAACGGCCTCCGCTCTAAAGCATACGGAAGAGAAATTGCCCCACGTGATAGCGGTTTTGCCTTGGACCAGACCGGGAGCCTTACTCGTAACACTACTGGTGCTCACCGACTGCAAAACGGAAAAACATAAGGACCGTCTGTCTGCTGGCCGGTGGATCTCGCGGAATTTTGCGCTTGTTTTCTTATCTTATCGGTACCTCCCCGATGTGACAGCGCTTCCCAATGCCGTCTCCCCTCAAAGAGACCTGGCCGCAGCCCGGCGTTGGCCCGTCCCTCTTGCCTCTTTCGATTTCCGCTCGTGAATGTCTCGTAGCCTTTCGCCTCTGCCGTTTTTGGCGTCTTTTTCGATTTTGGTCTCGTGTTTTCGTGTTTGGCCCCTCTCCGCTTGGACCTCAACCAAATCGCCTCATTCAACGGCACGCCTGACTAGGGCTTTCTGCCAACCGCCTTCCCACGATGGCCGCGCAGGCCGACGAGCGGACTCCGCTTGTTCCGGCATCGACAACGACTACAGCACCAGCACGATCCGAAGCGAAGGATGGACGCGAGGGTGTGGGCAAGAGCTGGCTGGAGATGTTCATGACGCCGGCCAATCGCGTGCTGCTGGCCGGCTTCATCATCTCGCTGAGCTTCGGCTTCACCCAGGTCTCGTAAGCAGACGGACGACGGCCCCGACAGGAGCAGAAAACAGGCCCAAACTCACACGCGCGCAGCATCTTTTACGTCTTCCATCTTATGGAATGCGATGTCTACTACAGCAACCACCCGCCATACGACGGCCTCGGCGACCGCTGCAGCCGCAACGAGATCGCTGCTGGCACAGCCACACAGTTTAGTATTCTCGGCATGACCACGACCTTTGCTGGTAAGATACGTCGTTTGATCCTCACACTCTTGGCCACTGGTCACGTGCTCATATCTCCCGTCCTTGCCAGGAACATGGAATCTGTTCGTCTCCGGACAGCAGGTCAAGGCCTGGGGTCCGCGCACCGCTCTCATCCTGCAGACGTCGGTTCCGGCCATTCGGGTGGCCACACAGATCGTCGGCGTCCTCGCTGGCGGACAGACGGGCATCTGGATCATCCAGCTCACCCAAGTCATCACTATCCTCGGTGGCCCGGCAGGATACATGTGAGTGGGCTCTGTCCTCCAATGGATGTGCTGGAACGGCGGCTAATCGACATCGCCATACCAGCCTTGTCGTGAACACCATTGCAGGAGAGGTCGTCCCGCCTGCGCAGAGGACAGAGTTGTTTGGCAAGCTGCAGGGCTGCATCATGTTGGGAGGCGCCACCGGTTTTCTTTGTGAGATACTCGTCCTTCAGCCCTCCACGCCTAATGTCAATGTCTTTTCCTGCTCACAGGATTCTCCCCCCCAACAGTAGGAGGCCTCGTGGGCGACACGTTTGGCATTATCCGTCCCTTCCAGACGGCCTTCTTCCTATTCTGCTTCGCCAGCATCTATGCGCGCTTGGCCATGCCCTACATCTCGCCCGACTCGCTTGTCGACAAGACCAAGGCGCCTCGTCGCCGCGGCCTCTCCACCTTCTTTCAGCCGCTCAAGGTGCTCTTGCCGCAGAAGATCCGCCTGGCCAGCGGCCGTCTCGCGGAGCACTACGGCGTCTTCTTCCTCTGCTTTGGCAACTTTCTGGGCGTGGTACGTCTGTCGCTTATGAGCGGGCAAGCCCCTTCCCGATGGATGCTAACACCCTGACAGCTCGCCACTGGATACGCACCGGTGCTGTTGCAGATGTACGCCACGGCCGTCTTCGAGTTCGACCAGGCCAAGAACGGCTGGCTGCTCTCGGGCAACAGCTTCATGCGCGCCATCTTTCTCATCTTCATCTTCCCGCGCATCATCTCGAGGGGCCGCAAGTGGTTCGTGTCACGTGCCCTGAAAGAGGCCCGAGCTGGCAAGGCTGGCTTGACAGAATCGTCGACGGCGACGCTCAGGTCGTCGGGCACGTCCAGCGCGACGGTGTCTGTTGTTGCGGCTGCCGGCACGAGCGACGACATCCTCCCGACGGAGCCAGAGCAGTTCGAGGCGCCGACCAACGCGCAGATCGAAGAGGAGCCGGTGGTGACGGCGGAGCCGGCGGCTGATGAGGAACAGGCGGCCTACGCGTTCGACCTCTTCTTCCTGCGCTGGAGTCTGCTCGTCGACGGCGTCCTGACGGCTGGCGCGGCGCTGGCCACGCAAGGCTGGCACATGTACTTGCTGACGGTGTTGCTGCCGTTTGGCTCCGGCTCGGCTCCGGCGGCCAAGGGTGTGATCACGTCCATGTGTCCTAACTCGCAGCGCACTGACGCCCTCAACGCCATCACGCTCGTCGAGAACATTGCCCGCCTGGCCACGCTCGGCCTCTTTGGCTTCATCTTTTCGGCCCTCGCTGAAATTGGGCAGTCCCAGCTGACATTTTACTGCAATGGGGTGGGTTCTGTCTTCTTCCTGTTCTCGATCACAACTAACTCCTCAGGCTGTCGCGATTGTTGCAATGCTAGTCCTCATGCTTTCACACTTTCCGCCGACAGACAGCGTGCTGGTGGACGAAGACGAAGACGAGACTGCGACACTCTTGCCACTTCCCGAAGACGAATTACGGGAATAGACGGCCACGTCTTGAGGACGAGTCGCTTGGCGTCCCCAGCCAACATACGTCTTCTTTTTTGAAAAACAGAAAGAAACAAGAGAAACGGCTTCCAATAACCCACACGTTTTGTAGAATTATCAGAGGGCTCAAAGGGCACGCACGAAAAAACCTGAAGATAGAACGATTTTAGAAGAAGTCATATAATGATGCAATAGGATCTACTTTGAGATAGCCAAAGAAGGGTTTTTTTTTATATATTTGCAATGAATGTCCAGAAGATGACGCTTCGTTTTGTGCAGCACCAGTCCCTAGTCCTTGTACGTGACGCTGTAGATGGCGAAGTGGTCAGTGGCCTCGCCGTCCCACCGGACAGAGCTAGCGCTTGTCAGCCTTGCGTGTGTCTGGTTGGCGTCGGTGTCGGTCGCGAGGGCGAGACTGAAGCCGGCAGATGCAGCGTGGTAGGAGATGACCAACGGCTGGGCCGCGGTGGCGTTGGCGGTCAGGCGGCCGAGACAGCGGGAGAGATAGGTGCCGTCGAGGGCGGACTGGAGGGTGAAGCGGTTGGGGGGGCGATCGAGGGTCTGCTCGTCCTCCTGGACGTGGAGGATCCAGCGCTGGCGGACGTCGCGGTGGTCAGCCGAGGCGACGGCGGCCTGGACGTGCAGGCCGTCGACGTTGGCGAGGGCGCGGCCATCCATCTCGAGGGTGAGGTAGCGGCCCTCAGTGAGGCCGCCGCGGACGCGCTTGAAGCCGTCCTCGACGAGGCGAGAGAGGTTCTGGGCCACGTTGGCGCTGCCGTACGGCACCGGCGGCTGGACGACGGCGTACGCGGACAAACAGGCGGCGACGCCAATGTACGGCCCCGAGAGCGAGCCGAGCGTGGCAATGTCGCCCGAGTAGTCGTCGTCGGCGGCGTCGGTGTCCATCAGGGGAGCCGGTGCGGCCGCGATGGACGGGAGGGAGTAGTCGGGCTGGGGGTTAGCGAGAGGGGCAGGCAGACCAACAACGGCTCCTGGAGTGACACACATGCTCAAAGTCAAAGGCGGCCACGAGATTCGACAGGTGGGCACGACGCCACGGCGTCAGCTCCTCGCTGTAGACGCCTTTGTAGCCGTTGGCGGCGGCCCATTGTTCGACAAACATGGTCTCGGAGCTGTGGTCGGCGTGCTCGACAAACACATTGCCGCCACGGGTCCAGGGCGAGATGATGTAGGACGGCACGCGATAGCCGGGGCCCACGGGGACCCAGCCGTAGGTGCCGTAGGGATCGTCGATCCATTCGCCGGCAGTGCCGTTGGGCGGGACGATGGGGAGGACATGGTCACCCCAGCCGCCGATTTCTGGAGTTGTTAGGAGGAGGAAGGAGGATGAAGGAGGGGGAAGAGGAAGGTGCGGATGAAGGGAGAGGAAGAAAGAAGAAGGAAGAAGGAAGAAAAAGAAAGAAAGAAAGGAAGAAAGAAAGGAAGAAAGAAGGAAAGAAAGACAAAAAGAAACAAACCAGAAACAAACAGACAAACAAACAAACACAAACACACAAGCACAAACAGAACGCACCATCATACGTAATAAACAGCGCGGTCGACTCGTAGGCCGCCCCCTGGGTCACGGCATCGACGACCTGCTTCTGCAGCCAGGCACCATCGCTGGGCAGATAGGGCGGATGTTCCGACAGCTCAGCGGGTCCGATGATCCAGCTGACCTGCGGCAGGGTGCCGTTGCGGGCGCGGGCGTAGAAGACGTCGAGCGTGTGTTCGTAGCTGTCGCCCTTGGTCTTGAGGGCGGACCCGTTCGTCGCGTTCTGGTACTGGACAAAGTAGGCCAGCGGGTTGTCCTCAAAGTTGTCGACGTCCTGGAAGAGCTGCCAGGAGACGCCGGCGGCCTCGAGGTACTCGGGGAACGTCTTCCACGTAAAGGGGTAGCAGTTGAAGTGCGGCGCCTCGCAGCCGGGCGTCGCCGTGTTGTCCAGGATCATGCCGCCCGCCCCGTCCGGGTTGCTCGGCGTGCCGGGCGTGTTGATCGAGTTGCTCAGCCAGTGGATCCGGTTGGGATCGGTCGCCGCCAGGATGCTCTCCTGTGATTAGTCAGCGACAAAAACCAAACACGGAAAGAGGGCACTTGCCGTATTCATGTCCAACACCGTCCAGCCCTCCGCAAGATCAAAGTGGGTCGGGACATCGTCACGCGTAAAGTGCCCCCAGCTGTACGGCGTGTCGTCCTCGGCCCAGTGGTTGACCAGGCCGTCGTTGTACACGCCGTGCATCGCCTGCCAGCTGTTGCTGCCGGCCGTCATGCACTGCGTCGCGTTGACCCAGCTGCCGCCAAGGTAGTTGAGGTGCCACGGCTTCAGCACGTCCGACGCATTCGTCAGCGACGACGAGACCAGCCTGCATGGTCAGCCAACACGCCAGAAACAGACAAACAGAGCACAGGACGCACTGCTCAAAGATGGAGTGCCCGTCCGGGTTGACGTGCACGTTGGGGTCGGCAAAGCCACGCACGCCAGCCATGGTGCCGAAATACTACACAGCGTCAGCAAAGGCGAGACAACCATAAAGCCCCAAACGGCCCGCTCACATGGTCAAAGGCCCGGTTCTCCTGCATGAACAGCACAATGTGTTTGATGTCTCGGAGCGAGCCGGCCGCCGCCGTGACGGCCAGCCCGGCCACGGCCGCCGCAGACGAGGCACGAAGAGACCGCATGGTGACGATGGTGTGAAGAGGTGACAAGAAAGGGAAGCACAACGACAGACAAGTCCCAAGATAAGCACAAAACTACTTCGCAGTGCACGCAGCACACGTGGGACAACCCCTGTTCGAGGCTCGAGATGAGCTCGGCGCTGCGCTGCACATGGAAATAGTAGCCGGATAGCCTCAGCCAGCAGGCCACAGATACGCTGATTGCCGTGCCTCACCGCGGAGTGAATGCTACGGCCGAGGGCACGTCAAGGCCAATCATCCGGCCAACGTGATAAGACTTGGGACCTGTCGATCCCGGTCATTTTTCTCTTTTTTCCCTTTCTCCACAAACATATGGATAGTCACTGGCCCCCACAACCGTTGGGATAGATACACTGGCGCGCAGCCAACCGGCGACGCCAATTGGAAACCATGCGATCATTCGTCCAACGGGCACGCTGCAGCAATGGTCATGATGGTGCGGATGTTGTCGGTCAGACAGCTGCTCCCAGCCGCCGTCCTTCTCCTGGCCGTGGCCGCCTTCTTCTCCTACTGGACGTCGGTGCAGAAACAGAAGATCTGGCTCAACAGCTCGTTGGACTCATTGCAGCACGATGACGCCATCGTCGAGGACGATCGCCGCAATCTGCGGTCGCTCCTCTTCCCAGAGCAGCACATATACCGGCCGGCGCAAACGATTCGCCAGCAGTGGAACGTGACGACGGCCCCGGCGACCCCCGATGGCGTCAGGCGCATTGTATACATGATCAACGGTATGCAAGCCGACGCGCCAGAGAAAGCGAACGAGGCACCGTGCTGACTGTCTGCAGGGCAGTTTCCCGGTCCAACCATTGAGGCGCGATCTGGCGATGTGCTGGAAATCGAGGTGCACAACCTGGCCGACGCAGCGGAAGGCATCGCTATTCACTGGCATGGCTTAGCCATGAAAGGTAGGCTCTCCAGAGACCCGCGCTCTTCTGGCTGTGATGACTAATCCGTCACCGTCAGGTGCAAACGAGATGGACGGCGTTGTCGGCCTCACGCAATGCGCCATTGGCAACGGCCAGTCCTACACGTACCGGTTCCGCATCTCGGAAACCCAGCACGGGACGTTCTGGTAAGCTACCTCTGCCCACACGTGCCGTGGCCTGCTGACAGCAAACAGGTACCATGCCCACTCTGGCGTCCAGCTTGCTGATGGGCTGTACGGCGGTCTGGTCATCCACCAACCCTCTTCGGACTCCAAGACCAGCTGTGACCGGGAGCAGCTTCTGCTCATCGGCGACTGGTACCACAGCCCGGCACAGGACGTGTTGGCCCGGTACCAAGACCACAGCAGCTTTGGCAACGAGGTAGGCTAGTCCCCTTCCTCGGCAAACAGTCACTGATAGCAGTCTCATACAGCCCTCCCCCGACTCCCTCCTGATCAACGGCCGCGGCTACTTTGCGTGTTCCATGGCCGTACCAGCCCACCCGGTCGACTGCCGTCTGGTCGAGGCGCCAAACGTCACGCTCTACGGCCAGCGAACACGACTGCGCGTCGTCAACACGGGGTGCGTATGGTGGCTGTCCTGTTGGTGAATAATGACTAAGCAATACCACAGCGCCATGGCCGGCTTCACCTTGGCCATAGCCCGCAGCGCGGCCCAGATGCGCGTGCTCGAGGTGGATGGTGGCGGTGCCGTGGCCGACAGTCCTGCAGCGACGTCTGTGGGCATTCTCTACCCGGGCGAGAGGATGGACGTTGTGATCGAGAGACCAGCGAGCGATAACGAGGCAGCCTCGCTTGTGGTCGCCCTGGATCGAGAGTAAGGGGCCGGGTCCGAGAGAGGGAAGGAGGAACACATGTAGAGATACTGACCGCGGCAGAAACTTGCACCTCAAGAACTTTGCCCTGACGCGGACGCAGTCCTTTCGTCTGGGCTGGCACGACGCCGTGGTCTCGTCCTCGTCTGCCACCGAGTCCATCGCCACCCACTTCAACCTGGCCGACGCAAAGGGCGTTGTCCCCGACGGAGTTCTGCCTCGGACGGCGGCGCAAAAGGCCGTCGTGTACACCCGGATCGAGATTCTCGCCGCGCACGGCAACGTGCCACTGGGGGTGGTCAACCGCACGTCGTGGCGGGTGGACGAGCCGGCCGCACCGCCGCTGCTGGCGTTGGACCGCGCGCACTGGCCGCACATGCGCAGGCCAGACGAAACGCCGCCGTTGGGCCAGGTGGTGCGTGATGTGCCCTGGTTCACGCAGACGGGTGAGGACGCGTGGATGGACCTCGTGGTCAACAATTTGGACGACAAGGGACATCCGTTTCATCTGGTGCGTTGGGTGTGTCCGCCGAGGACAGACGTCTCCTATATGCTGACAACACAGCACGGCTTCTCCTTTTTCGTCGTCGCGTCGTGGCGCTCGCCCGCGGCTTCGTATGACGCCTTCAACCCGTTTGCGCACGCGGCGCCTGTTGGCGGCCCGCTGAACACGGCCACCCCCCTGCGCAAGGACACCGTCTATGTGCCGCGCATGGGCTACGTCGTGCTGCGCTTCCGCCTCGACAACGCCGGCCTCTGGCTGCTCCACTGCCACATGCTCTGGCACCATGCTGCCGGCATGGGCATGGCCCTGCAGGTTGGGCCGCCCGCGCCGCTGCAGACCCAGCAGAAAGCCGGGCAGATGTGTGATCAGGATAAGAGATGAAGCATACACATCGGCAGAACGTAACGACATGCACGTCAGCCCACAGAATCGGTTTGTCAACAGGTCATGTCCGTCAATGAAATTGCCCGCTTGTCATTGGCTGTGCGCGCTGCCCCCTCGTTCCTTCCAAAATAACCAACGAGCGCCAACTGCTGCTGCTGGCCTTATCTCTCATGCAAGACGTGACGGGAATCCCCTCCATTTCCTCCGCGTGACGAAAAGCGAAGCCGCGCGTTAGACCGGTTTGAACCAAGCTCGCCACCACCCCCTCTGGGCTGCCAATCGCCGGCCTTGGCGTTATCGCGCGCTGCTGCCTTTCATGGTATTTTCGCTGTCGTTGAGGGGAACGCCTCTATGCGCGTCATCTCGCCACGTAGTATGGGGTGCAGCAAGACATGGGCCGGCGTCTTGGCATCGGCTGGTGCCATCGCCAAGAAAGCTTACTTTTATGTTCCATACCCCTTCGGATTTTTACTTTTTCGATAGTTTCCAGGCTCTTATACCACATCTGAATTCAACGCCTTTCTTGTTTCCTGTTTCCTCTTCCCTTATACGTACCTCCTTTCCCACCCAAAACACGCTGTGATGCAGCAGGAATTCGATTGGCGCGGCCCAGACGGCCAAGCCTTTGTTTCCATCGGCGAGGACGAGTACAACACCGACCCGCCGCCAGCCTACAACAAGATTGGTCCACCCGCGCCAGACGGTTCCGATGGCTGCTTTGTCGTACGCGACACCCATCGACGGCGGTCCTTTGGCATAGGTGGCGCAGGCAACATCCGTACGTATGTGTTTGGGTGTTGGTGATGAAGGAAGAAAGAAAAGGAAAAGAGAAAAGAGAAAAGAGAAAAGAGAAAAAAGAAAAAAGAAAAGAGAAACCAAAAGGAAGAAAAATACATTCTGCAGGCCTTCTGGCTCACCCGAAACAAAATTGTCTACAGGAACGACAAAAGAGACGGCCGTCGTCGTACTCTCGGCAGCGGCTGCAGCAGCATCAACAGCAACTGCAACTGCTGCAGAGGCCCGCAGATCAGGCGCATCGCCACCAGACACCCTCAGCCGTCCGGCGGGCAACCCGTCCAGTTCGGGGGCCAGCGACCTGCGCGATCGGATCGTCGACGGCGTGAAGATGATCATAAGCAGGAGCGGCCATGGCGGCAGCCCGGCTACAACCACGCAAGGCCGGTGGCCAGTTGAACGGCCAGCCCGGTAGCCAGGACAGAAGAGGACTCAGTAGTGCAAGACGGAATACGGCACCCGCCAAGGCCTGCCTTTATCTCCCACAAAAGCATATCCACCTACTCTCCTACTTTCAAGCGAGCCACCCAACTGCACGTAAAAACAAAATCATGAATCATTATACCACGCCCTCCAACATGAAGCCTGTATGTCTGATGATTACAAAACTACTGGATTCTAGCCAACAAACTCCAAGTATCTCAGAATGAAATAGAAATGAAATTATATATACATATAAAAAAGAATCAAAGAGGAAAGAAGACAGCCCAGCGACAACCCGAATATAAGCAATAGAACCCGCAAAACATTCCCCAAGAACTCCGCTACCGTGGCGTCCATGGGACCTCAACTAGTCCCAATTCAATATGATATCGTGCTCGTATCAGAAACCGGTAAAATTCCCACCCCCTCTCAGAATTTTTTTTTTGTGGAAGAGTACGGAGAGGACGTGGCGAGAAAGGGTTGAGAAAAAGGGCGCGGCCCTTTCGCCTTGGGCCTGCCCAGTAGGCGTGACTGTCCGGATGGCATTGATCCTTTAGATCCCATCAGATCAGGCCCTTGCCCTTGGCTCCACCCAACCGAAATCCCTCGTTCTCCCCCGTGCTCATCCACAACAGCATCGACGTCAGGCCAGCCACCACGACAACGGTCACAATACTGGCACCGGCACGGTCACCCGTGGTGATGGCCGCCAACGTTGTGACTGTGTCAGAGCTGTCCGTGCCGGCAGCACTGTTGCCCTGGCTCGTTCCACCCGTGTCGTTTGTCACGGCCGTGTTGATCGCCTCGAGATCCAGAAGCACGCTCATCATCGCACCCAACGCATTCATCTGCTGGCCAGCGCCGGTGTCGTCATCGTACGATGCTGTCGTCCACCGGAAGCCGCACGTGCCGTTGCTGTCGCAGTTCCTCACAGCCCCCTCGGCCGACGTCTTGAGCACTGGCATGATTGTGTCGTGGATAAAAGGCGCAATCTGTGTTACTTGTGCCAGCCACCGGTGCAGGTAGCCCTTGTACGACAGCATGTCCGTCGTGCACTGGATGGTCGATGTCAGCTCGCATGACAGTTCGACCGCCGTGTCGTTGGGGAAGAAGACTTCCAGCGTGCGGTTGACCAGTCCGATAATGCGGTTTTTCCATAGCTCGCTACCATCGGTCTGGAAGAGCTAGGTTAGCCAGAGAGCACAGACGATGTTGAGTGCCAAAGTAGACGGATGTAAAGAGGACATACATAGTTGTACATGAAACCGCAGCCCTGAATAAAAATGGCAGGCACGTACGAGTACTGCGCTTTGTTGATGTCCGTGCAGTTCTCGTCGACGTGGCCACCGTCGTAAATGTTCCAGCTGTCGTCAATATAGCCTACGCCTTTTGTCCAGTTGTACGTTTCCTCGGCCCATTGCGCGTATGTGTCGTTCTTCGTGTAGCGCGCCAGACGGGCACCGATGTTGAAGAAGATCGCATTGGCAATACTGTTCTTGTAGTTGTATCCGTTATTCGAGAGTGGGATCTGCCAGCGAAGACCGCCGTTACAGTAGTCCGTAGACCAACGCGCCGCTTGCGAGTTGAAGACGCCCTGGGCCAGCTCCAGCCACTGTGGGTCAGACGAGGCCGGATTCTGGAAGTTGGTCTCGGCAGCCAACATGGCCGACATGCCCCAGAAGCCCTGGTCGTCGTTTCCGAGAGACGCCGTCCAGTTGGCAGGCATGTACTTGTCTTCAGGCGCACCGGCCTGGAAGACAAGTGAGTATTCTGTCTGGTTGTTGTACGTCGTGTCACCCGTGTAGTGCCAGTAGTCGACCATGGTGCCCCAGAGTGCACCACCTTCCCACCAGTAGTAAGGACCACTCGGCGGCGGGCCGGGAAGAATACCTGGTGTATTGCCTGCACATTTGTTAGACTTTGTCTTTCCTCGTACAATTGCAGTTCGGGAGACGGACCAGACAAATTGCCCTTGTAGTATGTCATCAGGTTGTAGGCAACAGTGCTCATGGCCGATTTAATGGATGCTAATTGAATGTACGGTTAGCTTGACCTGCTCTGTATTGCCATTGTATATGGGGCTGCACGCTCGGTGCTCAGGTGAGAGCCGTATGGCGGGACCGAGATGACGCGTCCATTTTGAGCCGCAGACACCGAACAGGCCAGCATCACAGCGATTTGCGAGAAAGAAAAGAGAGACAGAAACGAGCAGTTGGAGGAAGTGCATACATGCGGATGACAAGTCGACAGAAAGTGCATCGGCGTTGGCTGTGGCTGCATATGCGCCCAGAAGAAGCAGGCTTGTGAATGAGGACGCCATCCTGCCGTTGGTGGAGAGACAGAGAGGCTTCGGGTAAGGATAAGGTGTAGCGGTTCTAATATTCACGACGTCACTCCGAGAGCCCGCTGCACATGGCCGGGACGTGACGAGTGCTGCGTAGACCTTGAGGCGTGCTGCAGTTGCTCGGACGGGCGTTTGATCGCTGTCGACTAAGTAGCCGCGATTGACGGATTGAAGCTGTCGCACGATCCTTTGGAGGTGTCGAGGCAGAGGATAAGAAAGCAAGGTGTGGAGAGGCGCAGACGGGGGAGGGGAAACGACTGGAAAACCGCGGATGGAGTCTGATCGTATGGAGTCAGATAGCGATGATGGCCTGGTTACGAAAAGGAGTGAAGAGAGGGTCCAGAAGGAAAAAGGGGAGACGGGTTGCACTGAACAATGGAAATCTGGAAGTCGGTCGTAGCTATGGCCGTTTGTAGACTAGTGCTTTAATTTTGCAGGCGCCTGCAAGGACCAAGTTGCGGCATAACAGGTGCTGACTGCCGATTAGCTTAACACTGTTAGAGTATGACCTTGTCAGTTACAGGCCAGGGGCGGAGCAAGGTCAGCTCGTATCTTGCGGAGTACTCGTATTGCTATACTGTAGTATTGCGTGGACAGGTGTTGGCACAGTTGCAGAGCGCACAGAATGTCCTAGAGCGATTCAGACGGCGCAACGGCTGAAATGCACACGTCAGCTCTTCAGTCTGCTAAACATTTGCCGCGCGTTGGCATGCAGAAAACTACTTGTCCCGTGGGTCACGTGATCACCTGCAAAATGCTCTCCGACACTTTCTGCCGAGGATGCGAAGCCTGGCCCTGTCGGTCTTCGCTGGCGATCTCAAGAAGGCCAGGCCAGAAGATACAGCTTCACTCGTAGTGGGTACGGCTCTTGTCATTGGTATCTCGTTCTTCTCGTATTTCATCCAACCGACTACACATTGCGACAAACAGCAACAGTGGTATTAAATCTTTTCACCCCCAGCCACGAAAAGCAAAATAGGAAGAAATGGTTTTAAGGGGAATAAAACAGACAGTCCAAGTCTCCAGATGCGCAGTCTGCTGTGGCAGGACTGATACTACAGACGATTCCGCGACGGTAGTGTGCAGAGGTCAGAGGACCGTAAGAAAGGGGGGAATCGAACTCGACGAGCGGAAAGGGGATTGCTTTCACACAGCCAGAGCAGTGGCGATGTCTTTCCGAGCTCTCCCGCAAAGCAAGCGAGCAGACGAGCTCATGCGTCCAGCATGTGCTCGGCGTTCACCTGTTGGACGAGTTCGTCCACGTCAACGTCGTGCTCGTGGGCATAGATGCGCTTCTTTGCCCAGCCGCGAAGGCCGGGAATCTTGGAAGCAAGGTTGAGGCCGAACTTGGCACCTGGCAGGTAGCCGGTGCGCTCCTCGAACAGCAGGAAGAAGACGGAGACGATGATCATCAGCCAGTAGCAGCAGTAGCCGATGATGGAGCCATAGGTGCCGGTGTTCTCCCAGCCAAGAATGGCGTTGAAGACGTCCCAGCCGTTGTCGGTCTCGGCGTTGCAGCAGTTGACGTGCCAGACGGCCTGGCGGATGTTGTAGGAGCCGTCGCCGGAGCCCTGCTCGGACACGTCGGAGCCGACACCCTTGACGTACTTGTAGTTCTCGAAGCTCCAGATGGCGCGGCTGAACATACCGGCGGCGATCAGGTACAGTACGCTGGTGCAGAAGATGAGGAAGATCTGGATGGACATGACATTGCCGCCGCGGTACAACAGATACCCGATCAGCGATGCGGCGATGATGCCGGTAACGACGGGGAGGGGGAAGGACGTGGCCGGGTAGTTGAGCGAGACGCCGCCGACGAACACGACCGCCTCGACACCCTCACGCAGGGTCGTGATGAAGGGCAGGATGAACATGACGTTGCGGCGGCCAAAGTGGTGGAAGTAGGCCCGCAGGCCGCCCTCGCGGATGGACTTCTTGTTGATGAGCGACTGGGCGATCTTGACCTGCCATTTGGCGCGCATCTTGTTGACGCGCAGCAGGGCCAGGCCCATGGCCGTGACGATGACGGTGGCGATGATGTAGAAAATGCCCTCCCAGAGGTCCTCGGACTTGGACCAGATGTCATGGCCGAGGCCGTAGAACACGCCAATGAAGGCACCACCGATGCAGAGACAACAGAATAGACCGGCACCTGCTCCCAGCCAGACATGCCGTACTAATCGTTTATAGAGTGCTTCGTCTTGCGTCGGTCTGATGACCTGCTTCAGGAAGGAGAGGAGGACGGAGAGAATGATACCGGCCTCCAGAACTTCACGGAAGACGATGAAGAACACCTGGACGGCGAACACATTCTTGCCCATGGCGGCGGTGGTGGTGCAGCAGACGTGCCGAGCCCAGATAGTGTGATGGTGTTGGATGGGGTGCTGTTGCTGGGACTAACAACAGGAGGGGAGTGAAGAGGGGAGCCAGCAGATGTGGATGGAGAGAGCGAGATGAGGGAGAGATCGAGGGGAGAGGAGGTAGAGGGAGAGATAAGATGGGAAGCCGGGAAAAAGAAAAGGAAAGGGAGGAGGGGTGAAAAAGAAGGCGGCCTCGAGACGGATCGAAGGAGAAACGAATGGGACGATGGGGGGGGGGGGGGGGGGGGGGAAAGAGAAGAAGAAGGGAGAAGGATCGCCTGGGGAGAGAGAGAACGGCTGTTCGAAGGACGAAGAGGGCGTGGGTGTAGAGATGGGACGGGAGAGGGTAGAGGAGATAAGCGTGGCAGGAGAGCGCGAGAGATGAGGTAAAAGTAAAAAACCACCACGGGCAAAGCGGTGGGATAGGAAGCAAGCATCAAACAGAGAGCTCCGATAGAGACATGACGAGACCACAGAGGTACATGGAGATACATGACGAGGTAGAGCTGTGGACTCCGCCTTGCGGAGGAGCCACTGGTGAAGAGTCGGACCAGTGCTAGCAGGCGAGTGGGAAATGGGCCACGGTGCAGATTGGCTAGCTCCCTGGTGCCACACGAGCTCAAAGCAGTTGCGAGAACGTGGATGCAGCGACGAACAGACGACTGGGACGGACTAGAGGGTTTTTCCATCAGAGGCGCCCCAGCCGAATGAACGGAGGACCGGGGGTGGAGAGAGGGGGAAGGATTTCCCGTGATCGGTGACAAGACTAAGAAAATTCTGCAAGTCGACCAAACCTGGCTGTTTCGCGTATGGCATGTATGTGACAAAGGCCCACGAGGTGGAGCATCAGCAGGAGAGGAAGAGGAGGAAGTACATACTGTAAAATGGGGCAGCATCGGGGCAAAGACGGGCAACGCGGCCGGCTCACGGTCACGGTCGCTCTGGGCTGGCCCTGCTTCCGTATGGAGGACGGCGGCACACGTCAGCGCGCCTTGCCTGTTTGGAAGCGGTGATTGCAGGGCGACTGATTATCTCTCACAATGCGATTGATAATGTGCGGCAACGACGAGAAGGACCCATTTCCTACGCTACCACGCTTTTACGAGTACGACGTACGGAGCACGTACTCGGCACCTTACAGGTCCCAACGTTTCGAGAAGGTGCTGCGCGGTCGCAGCTGCCACGGGAGAGCAGACTTTTTATGCCTCCAGACCATTGTTTTCCTCGATTCCAAGCTGGACGGCGCAGTTTGCACCCTTGTCTACAACATCAAAGATGCGCTCGTACGGCAATCAGACGGGCCAGGTAAACAAGCATACGCCAAGCGCGTCAGCGCCCTCTTGGCCATCTCTTGTTTTCTATCCGAGTTTTCGCTTTTGTGGTCTTGGCGAACTGCACAACAAATGCCGCATATGGAGCGTTGACCACTGGCTTTGCCGCTATGCACAACGGCGCCTGTAGGTCCCTCTTAATGCCCACCCATCGCAGTTGCCGGGTTTCGGCGCCACTGTTGCACCCATGGGCCCTGCTTTGCCGAGCAGAACGCTCTACAAAGCCGTGACAGATTCTGACAAACACCCGCCAAGCTCCCAGGCCGAGCATTGGCCCATCTAATCTCATCGCCGGCCCTCCTGGGAGGTGTACGTCGTCCGCATTTCGCCTGGCGTGCCACTACCAATCAATAATCTCTTATTATCTGATCGTCTGATTAAAAAAAAAAAAGTGTGTCGGCCCCCCCTCCCAAGCCGGTTCGTGTTGCGTGTGCTCGTATCATACGTTAATCCTACAACGCTAAGCTCTGAGAGGTTCGCCCCATTTAAGTTATCTGATCCGTGACGGTGAAACTTGCCACAGCATAGCTGTCCTGGCTTGGGGCCGGACATCGGCTGCTCTACGGCGAGCATCGGCAAAAGAAAAAAATACCATGCAGGAACGCAGGGTGCGATGGACAGGGACACTGGTCTGTCGGAGGTGGATATCACGGCTGGGCAAGAGAGTGAGGTGTGCAGTGCACGGGATGGAAGTCGAAAGACAACCGCAGCTGCATATCGCCCATACGAGCAATGCGCCGGCTCGCTTGCTTGGCAGCTACATACGGGTGCGCGTCCGAGAGCACAACACATGCATCGTACATGCGTCGGGCCCGCCGTCCTGCTGTTGAGAAGCCTCGCACGACATATGCCAACCGAATGGAACGCCGGGCGTCGACGGCTGCGCGCTCTATGCCCAACTCATCCGTTTCCGCGGGATGGGTCCATGCCCATGTGGCATCCCCTGTCCATCTCGGTCTCTACTGTCGCTCTGTCGCTCTTCGTCGTCTCGGGCAGCTTTGTTAGTGTGTGTGCTGCAGCCGGTGCCTCGCTTCGTCTGTTTGCTTGCCAGACAGGCCGGCCGGCGGACAAGCTGCTGATATGCAAGGCGCCTTCCCGCTGCGTAGCAGGCCGTTGTTATGCTTCTTTTCCTCCAGCATGCCGCCAAGAAGTCGTCATGTCCTTTCTCAGAACTGGCCGCTGCACGTGCAACCCGGGTCTTACGAGCTCACCCGCGCCGGTGGCCCTACCGCGTCAGTTGTCGTCCGCCCTCTCAGAGTGTCGAAAGATGCCACATCGCCAAGACCGCCTTTACGTACTCACACATGGTAGAAGGACGAAGGAAGATATGTGGCGTGGAAGTCCGACAGTCGAGGCGGGAGAGACGAAAGAAAACCGGGCAAGACGACGCGAGGGAGGGGGAAGGAACAACCGCCTGAGCTAAGAGCTGGTCGAGGAAGGAGCAATGGGCAAAAATGGCCAGATAGGCAGGATACGAGCACATGCAGGCAAAAAAACCAGTGCTAGTGGTGCGAGCTAGTGCCTCTCTCTCTCTGTGCAGTCGGCAGGTGGAGAGCACCACCACCTCAGCTATTAGTGGGCCGGGTACGGCTAGCTTCTCGTCCTCGTTTTTCCAAATTTTGCTTTGTCTTGCAGAAAGACCTCCTCGGCCACATCCGCCTGTTGGGGCAAAACAAAGACAGTGCGAGCCGGGCAGGACAAAGGACGCGAAAGGAAATGATGTGAACCGATATTTCGGCGCCAAGACAAGGCGGAGGGCCATGGGCCCGTCGATGGAGAACCTGCAGCTCCGGTTCCGCTTGCTGGTCCCACCTCAACACAATGGCAGTGACAAAAGAGGTACATCGTGATACATTCCTAGGCGCTTCTTCCGGGACCCTTGCTCCGTCCAAGATTGGTCTGTCTCTGCGTGCCTGCTATGGAAAGCTCTCTTTCTGCCGTGTCCCCCCCCTTCTCCCTCAATGGCTCCAGTCATTTTATCTGATCTGTTTAGATCTCCCGGCCGGTAGAAAGGTAAGAGGGAAAAAAAGGGAAAAAACATTCCACCTTCAATAGTCAACCCCTCTTATCTGTGATATCTTACTTCCTTTTCTCTTTCCTTCTCTCTTCCTCCTCTGCTTCCCTCATCTCTCCATCTTCTCTCCCGTCCGTCCCTCTCCGTTTTTCCTTCCTCCCTCCTCCTCACTCCAGGCGGCTACAACTGCAAAGCACATCCACCACAGTCAGGATGCGATCCTCGTTGGCGGCCGTCCTGGCCATGGCCACGTCGGCACTGGCCGAGCTGGTCACATTCGACTTCAACGTCTCGTGGGTGATGGTCAATCCGGACGGCGAGTTTGAGCGCAAGGTGATCGGCATCAACGGCGAGTGGCCACTGCCCGTCATCGAGGTCACGACGGGCGACCAGGTGGTGGTCAACATGCACAACGAGCTGGGCGACAAGAGCACGTCGATCCACTGGCACGGCATGTTCCAGAACGGCACGAACGAGATGGACGGCGCCAGCATGGTCACCCAGTGCGCCGTGCCGCCCGGCTCCTCCATCACGTACAACTTCACGGCCACGCAGAACGGCACGTATTGGTACCACTGCCACACGGACTACTGCTACCCCGACGGCTACCGCCAGGCCTTTATCATCCACGACCCGGAGGCGCCCTTCTCCTACGACGAGGAGCTCGTCTTCACGCTGACGGACTGGTATCATGACCTGGTCGAGGACCTGTCCAGCTCGTTCATGTCGCTCTACAACCCCAGCGGTGCGGAGCCGATCCCCGATGCCTTCCTCGTCAACGACAAGCTGAACGCATCGTATCCGGTCCAGGCCAACACCACGTACCTGATGCGCATCCTCAACACGGGCGCCTTTGTCGGCCAGTACTTTTACATTGAGGGCCAAAACTTCACCGTCGTCGAGGTGGACGGCGTGTACACGGAGCCGCAGGTGGCCGACACGCTGTACCTAGGCATTGCCCAGCGCTACGGCATCCTGGTGACGACGCCGGTCGACATGGATGACTTCTGGAAGATCGTCACCGTGGCCGACTCGGACCTGCTAGACGGCATCCCGAGCACACTGCAGCTGAACAGCACAAACTGGCTGGTCTACAACACCGACGCGACGCTGGAGCCGGCCAACATCACCGTGGCCGTCAGCGACGACTTGGTGCCCGTGGACGACATGGTGCTGCTGCCGTACGACGGCGAGGCCCTGCTGCCGGAGCCGGACGTGATTGTCAACGTGACCGTGTACATGGTCAACCTGATGACGGGCTACAACTACGCCATGCTGAACAACATCACGTACACGCAGCCCAAGGTGCCGACGCTGTACTCGGCACTGTCGGCCGGCGCTGAGGTGGCGACCAACGACGTCATCTACGGCGAGTATACGCATCCGATCGTGCTGGGCCACAACCAGGTCGTGCAGATCGTGCTGAACAACGGCGACGGCGGCTCGCACCCCTTTCATCTGCACGGCCACACCTTCCAGGTGCTGGACCGCTGGCCGGCTCTGGGCCCCGACTTTGCTTCGCTGGCGGATGCTGATCCCATCGCCTACGACCCGACCAACCACACGGCCTTCCCCGAGAAGCCCATCCGCCGCGACACGCTGGTGCTGCCGCCCAACGGTTATGCCGTCATGCGCTTCCGCGCCGACAACCCGGGCGTCTGGATCTTCCACTGCCACATCGACTGGCATCTGGCGTCCGGTCTGGCCATGACGTTCATCGAGGCCCCCGAGATTCTGGCCACGCGCGTCAGCGTGCCCGACGACCACTACGCCGTCTGTGCCGCTGCCTCTGTGCCGACCGTCGGCAACGCCGCCGCCAATGCCAAGGACTTTACCGATCTGTCCGGCCAGAACAAGCAGCCCAATACCATTCCCAACGGCTTCACCCCGCGTGGTGAGGCTGCCATGGCCTTTTCCGTCCTGTCTGCCGTGCTAGGCGTCATCTCGCTCGTCGTCTACGGCATGGCCGACCTCAAGCACCGTCCCGTCGGCGATGTCCCGCTAGGCGTCATCTCCGAGACCGCCGCCGACAAGACGTCTGGCTCTGCCAACGTGACCAACGGCTCGGATGAGGCCGTCACCA
Source organism: Grosmannia huntii (assembly GCA_019925595.1). Classification (NCBI taxonomy): domain Eukaryota; kingdom Fungi; phylum Ascomycota; class Sordariomycetes; order Ophiostomatales; family Ophiostomataceae; genus Grosmannia; species Grosmannia huntii. Next base: position 289,203 of record JADHKJ010000018.1, read on the forward strand.
AATCCGGCTAGCCTCGGCTTTTTGGGTGGTTGCATAAAACGGGGAAGGTGGCCTCCTTCCCGGGAAGGACGGAAAGAGAGGGAAGCCTTGCTGTTTTTGTACTACTTTATGTAATGTTTGTGTAGTTGGCTTTCGTCGCGGAAGCTTATTTCTCTGCGTTCTATACCTATTTTCCTTTGTCTCTTCGGAACAGAACAATCTGACTGGGCTTGTATGATGAGATGTCTCTCGACTGGACCCTGTCCACCCAACGTGCTTCTGCTCAGAGTCCTGGCCAATCCCAGACGGTATGTTGTTGGTTTCGCCGGACGACGTCGACGGTATCGCCCACGGCGACGTGCACGTCGCTGCCGCCGTCCAAAAAGGCGTAGCGGCCAAAGACGGGCGAGTACTTGATGCCGGTGTCGACGCGGCGGTCCTTGGACAGGCGTTTGAGCACCTCGCCGAGCTCACCGGCCGCTGGCGCGCCCGTGCCATAGTCCACGTTGAGCGACGTGCAGCGGGCACAGTTGCTCGTCAGCAGCAGCCGGACGTCTCTGTGCACGACAGGGTCAGCGACAGCGTCGCCCGCGGCCGCGTCACTGCCAGCCACCCGCAACTCCGCCCAAAAGTCCTCTGACCAGGCGGCTTCACCGTCCACCACGATATTGGGCCGGAACTTGTACATGGGGACCGCCAGACCGGCCGACAGCCGCGCGCTCACGTTGGCGCGCGACGACTCGGACGTCACCAGCAGCGGCGCACAGTCGGTAAACGTGAGCCACGGGTCAGCCGGGTCGTCGGTGCCGCGCAGACGGGCCCCTAGCACGCCCGTGACGGCCGCCACGTATGCGAGCAGCCCCAGCCAGCCACCCAGCAGGAGCACCAGCCAGCCGCCCGGCAGCAGCATTGGCAGCACCCAGACCGAGACAGGTCGGCCGGACGTCTGCAGCAGCCTCTGGACAGCCCGCATGGGCCGCCTACTGCGGCTCCCGCTGCCCTTTGGCTTCAGCGTCTCGCCCAACACCGGACGCTGCCCGTGGCCAATGTACACCAGCAGGACGTCGAAGCCAAAGCAGGCCCGGAACCAGGCGTCGTACTTGTCGCCCATCCGACAGCCCGTGGCCGGACTGCCGTGCAGGTTCGTCGGCCAGGACGCCAGCTCGGCCACGGACGGATCGAGCGGGATGCGCAGCGGCGGCGGGGCCTCCGGCGACATGGTCGACCCGGTCGACAGGGTCGATGGGGCCGGGGGATGGTACCGCACAACCACGCTGTCGCCGTCGAGCTCCTGTGAAAAGAGCGCGCACTCGGGAAAGCTGGCCAGCTGCATCTTGGTCAGGCCGGTCTTGCTGCGATGGGACGTCATCAGCATAAAATGCCGGTCGTGGCGGACGCCTTGCGGACCGATCGTCGCTGTCCGGACGGGGATGCCGCGAAGTCCCTTGACCGGGTAGACGTACAGCTGTGGCCGTCATCGCCGCGTGAGCATAGGAGTCGGGGAGACGATAGGGACCAAACGGCAGCCTACCTCGGTGACTTTCATCATGCCAAAGGGAGAGGCTGACGTAGAGAATAGGACGGGCAAAATAAAGAGATGGGAAGAAAAAGAGGCGACGCAGAGAGATCTAGAAGCGATATCCTGAATCGAGACTCCTTATCTTGCTTGGGCCGTGGTAAAGAGACAGCTGGCCAGCCAGAGAAAACGTCTCGATCAAAATGGGAGATTGACGCAGCACAAGATTTAAGGCACCGATGCAGAAACGCACATTACGACATCCGGGACTTGATGAGATTGCGATCCCGATCGGGCCAAGGCTTGTTTGGGAAAGTGCGGAGTGCGGTCGAATTGGGTAATCCGCCTCGAACTGCCTGTGTGAGTTCGTCCAATCATAGCGGATGGACTCGCCTCGGGATGAGCAGTCAAATTATAAGCTAACGGGCTTTATATTCATTTTCTTCATGTCATGCTGCAATGGCCTCATTCCCTCATGACGGACCCAAATTACGATCCAATACTCCGTCTTGTACAATAAAAACAATGAAAACGAAAGCCGACCCAATGTAATACGGCACCCGTATCCATGAGACCAAATGTACAGATGAAAAAGTGTAAAAGAGATCCTGAACGCCACAGCAAGTCTAAACAGTAAAAGCAACCCTACATTAGCAATGCTGCCACCACGGAGCCAAACACACTCAGCAGGAGCGAGTCCTGGCTCATGGTGCGACTGCCACCAGCGACAACCATCGTAGTAGACTGTCCGGTTGCCACAATAACACCAGTAGAGGCAACCAGTCCCGTGCTCGAGAATGCCACACCCGAAGCGACCGTTGGCACACCAGGCGAGGAGATGTTGGTGAAGGGCCCTGGGTTCAGGACCTTGGAGAACGTGGTTGCTGCAGAGGCTGAAAGGCTTGTTGTCAGTATAACTTTCATATCAGAGACAGTTACAGAGCTTGAGACGGTGTCTGAAGTTGTGTCTGTGGGAGCTGAGTCTGAGGGAGTTGAGACGGAGATGGATGTGAGAGCGACATCAGTCAAAGTAGAGGGGACGACTGTGATGACAGAGGTGGCGGTGACAACACTAGTGTCATCGGAAGTGCTGTAGCTATAGGCGTCGGAGGTGAGATCAGAGGGAGAGGAGGTAGATTCAGAGTCAACTTGATCTATGGTGGCGGAAATAGTGGCAGTGGTAGGGTCAGAGACGGAGGTGGAGTCACGGGTAGATGTAGTGGTCAAGACTTTCTTTGCGGCCTTGAGAAGTATTGCCGCGACTATGCGAGGGGATCCTGAAGTTGCCGTAGAGGTAGAGGTAGAGGTGGAGGTAGAGGTAGAGGTGGAGGTGGAGGTAGAGGTAGAGGTAGAGGTAGAGGTAGAGGTAGAGGTAGAGGTGGAGGTAGAGGTAGAGGTGGAGGTAGAGGTGGAGGTAGATGTAGATGTGGACGTGGACGTGGACGTGGACGTAGATGTAGATGTAGAAGTAGAGGTAGAGGTGGATGTAGAAGTAGATGTAGAAGTAGATGTAGATGTGGATGTGGATGTGGATGTAGAAGTAGAGGTAGAGGTAGAGGTAGAGGTAGACGTAGACGTAGACGTAGACGTGGGAGGAGATGTAGGGTTAGAGGTGGATGTTGAGATGGTGGCTGAAGTAGGAGTTGTGGAGGTCGAAGTGGAACTTGAGGTAAACCCTGGAATGGACGTTGAGGCGAAGGCTAGAATTGGAGTGGATGTGGAGGTGACGGTGACAGTGTAATCGGACGAGCAGTCAGAAGTAGAGGTGACAGTGGAGGTGGAGGTGGAGGTGGAGGTGACGGTAAGACCAGAGTCCACAACCAGATCGGTGGGATCGGAAGCAGTAAGAGTGATCACGGCAATATGCCGAGTGCGGGTGATGTAGGTGGTGGCGTCTTCAGTGATGGTAATGGTGACTTCAGAAGTTATAGTCTCAAGTGAGGAAGAGGAAACAGGTCCCGGAGAAGAGATGGTGGAAGTGAAAAACGAGGAGGAAGAGAAAAATGTGGGCGTAGCAACGAAAGATTCGTCGGGATAGACGGATGTAGTCGTGAGAGAAGATGTGGGAGAGGAAGCTAGAGAAGAGTTGAGGTAGGAGGCGTGAGAGACGGGAGAAGATGTGGCAGACGTCAGAGATGAGACTGGGTCAGATGACATGTTCCTGCCGACAGCCTCCACTGCTACAGTAACAGTTGCCCCCATCGAGGTTGATGTACTTCCCATCACCTTGGAGGTGGCAATCACCACACTAGTAGTTCCCACAACGGAGCTTGTCTCCACAGAGCTGCTCCGACCTGCTACGCTCGCAGAAATAGTTCTTGTGGAGGAAGCATAAATAGTGCTGCTAGTATTGGACAAGGTGGAGTTGGCAGTAGAAGGGGAAGAGGATAGTGAGATGCTCCGAGTACCCAGATCAATGGACAGGGTAGAGGCGACGGAAGTGGTGTTTGCGGAGGTGACTAGAGTAGAAGCGGTGGAAATGGTGCTTGAGGCAATAGTCAGGCTAGACACGGTAGAGGTGGTGGAAACTATGCTTGAGGCAGTTGCTGAAGAATATGCGACGGAAGTAGTGCTTATGACACTGGATGAAGAGGTGTCCATGGCCGTGGCCGAGGCTGTGGTACTAAATGTGCTGCTTGTGCAATTAGTCTCACCTTCACTGCAGGCCACAGTCTCTTCGACCGTCAGGGTAGAGGTCGTGGATGTGGCCACATCGTCGTCCGTGCAGCTGCAGTCCAGCGTCGAGACGAAAACTGTCCGGGGCACAGTGGATGTGCTGGAGTCACTTGCTGCGGTCGTTGTGGCTTGGAAGATCTCTCCCGCGATGGATCCATGGCTGCTGCTGCTGCTAGAAGTTGTACCGGTGGAGCTGCTGGAAATGCTGGAGGTAATGCCGGCAACGGTGCTGGGAGTGCTGGCAGAGTCGGCAGTGATGGCTGTCGTGCTGTGGCTGCTGCTTGTCGGCGTGGTTGACGTGGTAGTGCTAGTGGCCGTTGAGGACGTTGTAGGCGTCGTCGTCGCTGCTGTGGTGGAGCTCGTAGTCGTCGAGCTGGAGCCGCTGTAATACAGGTTGTAAAGGAAATCAAACGTGCTCGAGTCCTCACCACCACACGTGTAGGCCTCATACGGTGACGGGCAAGTGAAAGAGCAGGCCGAGGAGTCGTACGTCTTCTCGATCGTCGGCTCAGAAGAGGCACACACGCAGAATCTGGCCAGTTAGTAAAAGACCCGAAAATGTCCGGACAAATAGAGACAAAAGACTTGCTGTTCAGCCAAGCCGTAGTATGAGTAACCGGCTGCGGTGCACTTCTCCTGGCAAGCCGTCGGGCCGTTCTCGGTCAAAGTGAGGGTCTCTGCAAACGTAGAGCTCACGCTCACGCAGCCAAGGCTGGTGTCTGACAGAACGCTGTGTGGCATTGCCAGCAGGGCAACGGCGGCGAGCCGCAGAAGCGAGGACACGGAGAATGTAGCAGCCATAGTGCGTTTGGGGCAGAGAATGCAACAGGACGGAATGCGGAAGCGGAAAGAGAGCGAATCGGGTGTAAGTCGAAGATGGCTCAAAAAGAGTGGTGGCCAGAGTGATGGAAGCGAGTCGAGAAAGTCGGAAGAGGTGAGGTGAGGTGAGGTGAGGACAGGTGAATGGCGGAGGAGGAGGAGGACAGCGACAAAGTGGCTGATATATCAACGAGCCGGAGACTGGTTCCTCGGTGGATGATGATGAAAGGCCAGGGAGACAGGATGCACAGGGAGAGAGGAAAGGGCGTCCTGATTTATCCGACCCCGAGGCAAGGCCCATCCAGCGTCTTGGACGGTCCTGGATGGACCCAGCCACCCCTTTACGGGGCGATGTACGACGTACGTCGTAGTCCTCTCAGCCCAGATCTGTGAGGTCGAACAGGGTCCTTCGTCCCATCGAGGGGCCGGTCCTCGGTAGATCTAGACGGAGCAGAGAAAACTGCCCTTTTAGGCAGTTGGGTGTGTGTCGGTGAGAGCTGCAGCCAATCGGACGGCCTCTCCAGACAAGGGGTGCCATGACGAAGAATGCAGAGCGGTGCCAGAGTTCAGGGGGGCAAGGCCTGACCGCGGGCCATTCGGTCCAGGGGCTGGCTCCATGCCTGGCGGGGCGCGAGTCGTGCGCGTTCCCGTGCGGTTGAGTCCATTCTTCAGGGCTCAGAGCCAGGGAGGCTGGGCTCGCTGGCATGCCGGGCTTCGAAAAGGAAGGAAAAGGGCCGTGAAAAAGAGGCCCAACGCGTGGTGCAGCCTAGGCGAGGAATGGCGTTTCCTCGATCTAGCGGCAGCGGTCAGGCCCTGGAATGCCACAACGCATCGTCGAACAAGAGTGGAGAGTGGGGTGAAAGGTGGCCGATGGGGAGGGATGGACGAGAAGGAGACGAAGCCAGGAAGAGGACGATTTAAAAAGAGGCCAGAGACTTGGTCATGGCCTCCCTCTCTACATCGGTCGTCCCTTCCGACTCGCTGTCTACAGTTCGACCGCTCCTTCCTCTCCCATTTACGTCGTACCGCGAGCAAATGACCAAAAAACACACCATCTCTGCTCGTCCTTGACGTAAGGTACCAATGCCCTGACAGAGCTCGCATGCGAGGTCGGCAGCTCTGGCTTCACTTCCATACAGCAAGGACTGTCCGATTGTCGGCTGTGGTTCGGCTCAGACCTGTTAGTCAGCCTCGGCTCAGGGCCCATAGGACTTCTCCGCATTTTAGTCTGTATTCTCTCATCGTATGTAAAGGCCCGTGATTTCTCGGTGGTGAAGCGTGGATGCGCCGTGCTTGCCTCGCTTTTTGTCTGCCGTTTCTCTTTTCCTTGCCCCAACACCATGTCTCGCTTTCTAGGCCGTCGTTACGCCGGCTGCTGGCTCCGCCAAGCGCTCTCTGCCGCGAGACGCAGCTATTCGGCACCGGCGTCTGCCTTTGACTGGCAGGATCCGCTCGCCTCCAAGACCCTGCTTACGGACGAGGAACAGGCGATTTCAGAGACTGCTGAGCGCTACTGCCAGGAGAAGTTGGCGCCGCGCGTTCTGGGTGTGTGTTTGTGTTCTCCCTGCTTAATCTCATGATATTCCTTTGCCTCCGTGCAAGAGGCGTGCTTTTCAGTTTTTCCGTCTAACCTTTTCTGTTTTCCCTTTTCCCTTTCCCTTTTTCTGTCCATCTCCACACTCCATCCTCCCTGCTAAGCCGTCTTCATGTGTCCCCAGAGGCCTATCGAAATGAGCACTACGACAAGGCCATCCTGCAGGAGATGGGCCAGCTGGGGCTTCTGGGCGCGACCATCCAGGGCTACGGCTGTGCGGGCGTGTCGACGGTGGCCGGGGCACTGATCACGCGGGCTGTTGAGCGAGTTGACTCGGGCTACCGGTCAGGCATGAGCGTGCAGTCGAGCCTGGCCATGGGCGGCATCTACGAGTGGGGCAGCACGGAGCAGAAGGAACGTTTCCTGCCGGCGATGGCACGCGGCACGCTGCTGGGGGCGTTTGGGCTGACGGAGCCGAACCACGGCAGCGACCCAGGCTCGCTGGAGACGACGGCGACGGCGGACCCGACACGACCGGGCTACTACCGGCTCAGCGGCTCCAAGACCTGGATCACCAACAGCCCGATCGCGGACGTGCTGCTGGTATGGGCCAAGCTGGCCGACCCGGCCTCAGGCAAGCTCGGGGCGGATGGCAGGCCCAAGAAGAGCATACGCGGCTTCCTGGTCGAGCGCAAGGACTGTCCGCCCGGCACGCTGGAGACGCCCAAGATTGCCAACAAGACCGGCCTGCGGGCCAGCATCACCGGCATGATCCACCTCGACAACTGTCCCGTGCCGGCCGCGAACCTGCTGCCGCTCGGCGAGGGTCTGCGTGGGCCCTTTGCCTGCCTCAATCAAGCCCGCTATGGCATCGCGCTCGGCGTCATGGGCGCGCTCGAGGACTGTCTCGCGCGCGCCCGCACTTATGCTCTCGAGCGCACGCAGTTCCGCGGCAATCCGCTCGCCCGCTACCAGCTCGTCCAGAAGAAGCTCGCCGACGCCGCCACCGATGCGGCCTACGGCACCCTCGCTGCCATCCAGGTCGGTCGCGCCAAGGATGCCGCCACCGGCGCCGACGCTGCCGCCATACCCGACATGATCAGCATGGTCAAGCGCCAGAACTGCGACCGCGCCCTACAGGGCGCCCGTGTCCTGCAGGAGATCTTTGGTGGCAACGCCGTCAGCGACGAGTACGGCATCGGCCGCCATGTCGCCAACCTCTACGTCACCCAGACCTACGAGGGCCAGAGCGATATTCACAGTCTCATCCTCGGTCGGGCCATCACCGGCGTGCAGGCGTTTGTGTGAGGCGGAAAGGCAGCTGAAAGGACGGTAAAATAGACGGCAAGACATAAATGTATTTCACTGTCATCGACAAAGCGACATGTCATACATGGACTGAACTGAGCGATTGGTGTTCTGCTGTGATCAGCCACTCCAGGATGAGTTTGACAAGGCTATGCAATGCCATACTATAGACTCTTTCTGCCTGCTAACAGCACTGGCGTGCCTAACCACCACGGACTGTTAGCACATTCATTGATTACATACGCACATTGTAGTTGTGTTCCGCCTGCGCCTCCCTGTTTTGCCCACTGCCGCCCAAAACCGCTCTGGTTGGCCGAGGTGGCCTTACCACCCACAGATGGAGTGGGGCAACCGACTCCCCTCTCCACGCCGTCATTTCTCGCTCTTTTCCCTCTCGTCCATATCCTTTTTCTCCTTTCCCTTTCCTCTGTTCCGCAACAACCTCATCACAGCTTTTCACCCGACTCCATCCAACGACTAGGTAACTGCAGCCCTGATCTTTGTGCTCCTCTACCACACCAGACATATGTTGCCGTGTCTCAGCCCTGCCTATTGCCTCTATTTTTACCCCTCCCGTTCCTTTTTTGCCTCTGGGTGACGTCTCTTTTCATCGCGCTTCTCTTGGATTCCGTGCTGACAAGATAAATATCAGGACCTCCCGTGCCTTTTTTACCACCAACCTCTACATTTGTCGATCGCACAAACACCTAGCGATACCGTGTTCTTCATTTAGACACACGGACAACCATCCATTGACGGCCGTCCTACGCCGTCACTTTATATACACCTCTCATCACATACCACACAATGGCGTTGAAGCGCATTAACAAGGAACTCGCCGACCTCGGCCGGTACGTTCTCGGGCCTCTCCTATGCCACTGTTCCCTATCATCCCCAGTCCTGCCTCACGTCGTTGTCGCCCTCAAAAATAAGGCTTCCAAGGTGGGGCAGGGTTTTTACGCGGGGCTTTTCTTTACTCCCCTCCCTTCGTCGTCCTGCCACGACTCAAGAAATTAGCATCACTGGTTTTGCGACATATCTAGTCGCTTGCCCGGTTGCTTACCATGGCTAACTCTTGGATACAGTGATCCGCCCTCGTCCTGCTCGGCTGGCCCGACACACGATGATCTGGTACGTGACGCATTTTTTACCCTCGTGCACTTCTGCTTGCTAGTCGCCACTAGTCAGCTGGTCTACCTCCCTTGGATGGCGGGCAGCGAAACAGTCCTGTCCAGAGGGTTATGTTCCGCTTTGAATCCTTTCACTAACATGCGCAACAGTTCCACTGGCAGGCAACTATTATGGGCCCGGTAAGCCAAACAACCAGAACCTCCCGCACGCCACGGACGACACATTGCTCGTACGATGATCATTTGATGACCTCGGTACTGACTCTGCATCAACAGAGTGACTCTCCCTACTCTGGCGGTGTTTTCTTCCTGAGCATCCACTTCCCAACAGATTACCCGTTCAAGCCACCTAAGGTCAACTTCACGACCCGCATTTACCACCCCAACATCAACGGCAACGGCAGCATCTGCTTAGATATCCTACGTGACCAGTGGAGCCCGGCTTTGACAATCTCAAAGGGTACGTTGTCGTGTCCAGCCCACTTTGCGGGCGCCTGAATACTGACTTAGGTTGAAGTGCTGCTGTCCATCTGCTCTATGCTGACAGACCCCAACCCGGACGACCCGCTTGTCCCCGAGATCGCACATGTGTATAAGACGGACCGGGCCAAGTACGAGGCCACGGCGCGTGAGTGGACCCATAAATACGCCGTCTAACTGACCGGTTTCCCGTCCTTCCACACGGGGAAAAACGGGATGTCGCATGCGGTCCAAACGTGTGCGACAACGACGAGCGGGATAAACTGGAGCGAATGGATTTATTCTGCTGTGTAATGCGGTGATCAGAGTTGGGCTAGGCGACTGTAGGGTTCGACGATACCAATGACGCAACAGGCTTCACCACACAAGACTTGCAACTTTTTCTCTCATACACACAACACGCACTTCTGGACATGCGCCTCGAGCTGGGTCTGTCTCTTTTAGTTTTTTTCTATCGTCTGTGTCCATCGTTTGCCTTTCCTGCATCTCGTACATAAAATCCATGGTTGGTGGGGAATGCATGGACGACATGTGACGCTGCCCACGATCCTAGTGAAGTGCATCTGGAATACAGGTGTTCCTGTCCTACAGATGGAAGTCTTAGGAAGCTGTGTCATGGAACACCGGCCGTTATGGATAGGAAGAGAAAATTTGGGCAGTATCTTGTGGTCGAGACGTCGCAGCAAAAGGCGAGCATCGACAGAGGGAAGTTGGACAGTTGGCGGTCGTCTGCCTTTGCTTTGGCAGATCAATAAAACAAACTTCTGCAAGCATGGATTGAAAACGGTTGAGTACATATGTGGTGTTGCGTTTTATAAGCAGACATTGGGCTTGACCCTCCGGCCGAGGCTCGACAAGTAATATGGTACCATGACACTTTTTTTCCGGGCATCAGTCCGTAGAAGCAGCCACGGCATTGGCTAGGTGGCCAGTCAATACGAGTCACGGCAATTATGCTTTCTACGGAGGATTTGCGGATTTATCACTTATGAAAGTGGCCGAGATGGGGAAAAGCTAGTTCTCGCCTTGTAAAAGAAAAAGAGGACTTGACTTATTTTCCCGATACAAAAACAGTGAAAAAACCAAGTAACTGTATATATATGCCTGAATTAGGCATTCTTATTATTTCTGTGCCAGCCTTTAAGGCTACTAATACTTATTTTACTAGAGGTTCGCAATGAAGTCTGGTGTGATTTGCCCGGATCTTGTGGGGTGAATTGAAGTGAGGTCAGACTTGAAGAGAAATGAAAACACTGACAGACAATACCAGTGGAAACTTTGTATTGTTTTAAATGATTCAATCTAGGCAAAGCCGTGGCCAGGGCCATCGTCTTGGGTTAGCAAAAGAGAATATCTATTTATATACTCGTCGTTCCCGTTCGTGGAGCCTTTCCGATTCAGCTTGGCTAGATGGGAAAGGGGGAGCGAACCAACAGGGGACGACTGCATCTGAGAAAAAGTTTACTGAAACACGTGTAAACTAAAATAGGCTTAGAAGTAAACGTGCAGTAGGGGGTTGGCAACAATGCTTATGTTTTTTGGTCTCTGCGATTTGCTACGAGTAAGACACAGGAGTCAGCTCTCGACGTCCCATGCTCTCGCCCGTTGCGTCGCAGAGTCATGTTTCGCAAAGGATTCTGCGACAGTGGGGAAGGGGTCCAGGGGTTGGCCAATGAGAGGAAGCATGTACAAATTGTGCATGCAGAGGATTGTGAAGGACTTAGAGCGGTGTCCGGTGCGGTGGCGCCAATCCTCTCGGAGAGAAGTCTGATCCGTCCTTTTCTCGTTTTCCATGCAGCTTTTCGCAGTAATATGCTATCTTACCAGTGCGCCTTGAGCCTCTTCAGGGGCCGCCCCCCCTGACCCTTAGCGCTGCAACAGCCAGTGGCCATTAGTCCTAATTCAGCTGCAGGCTGTTTCGGAAACGTCCGTGGCAGGCACTAGCTTGCGGCACACCTGCCTGCACTCATTTCGTTTTACCGCCTGGCTGTCAACATATCTTACGACGATGCGGCTAGGTGCAAGTCTCTCCACCGTTTCTTAGCCCACATCCGTCTCGGAGGAAGCTATGTCGATCCACAGAGCCTCTCGGATCGGCCTCTCTTGCTCTTCCAAATGTCTGCTGGGACAGGTTGTATGTGCATCTACGATATAACCACTTCCAAGACCGACCGTCTTCTGGCTGTCGTCTCATCCCCATCTTCTGCTGGCTCGCCAACTTGCCAAGCCGTGCTTCACTTCCCATCACTCCACCAGACACCACACTCGTACCCACAACGTGAGTCTCATCCCAGGCTCACAGGCCCATCTGCAATCGCAACATCCCGTGGCAGGTATGATCGGCCCTACGTTTCTGAGGTTCAGACGCCCAGACGCTTAACGTTCCTCATAACCCCCGTCCCCCCGTCCCCGTCTACTCCTTTGCCCCTTTCCCGCTTTTCCGACCTGTTCCCTCTCTATTACTCTGCTGATTTCCTCCTCCCGCGAAGACCTGTGCCTGTTCACCAGCCCAGGCTGCTGTCCTTTCATCCTCTCAACGATCTTTCCTTTCACCACAAGTCGCCGGACGCCCACTCTCTTTCGTCAATGCATCGCGTTTCATTCAGCAGGTTCTGAACATCTCCGCCTTTTTATTTTTGCAGCAAGACGCGAGAAACACGAGCGAGCAGCCTTTGCTAGAAAATCGAATACACCATGGAATACTCGGGGGAGAAGGTCTCGGAGCGGGCACGATGGACGCCACTGACGCGGATGCTGCTGTCGGGCGAGATGACGCAGGAGCGACAGAAGGAGCTCACGTCCCGGGAGAAGATCGACCGCTGGATGATCAACGAAGGCTACCGCCGCGTGTATGTGCACCCGTTCGGTTGGATGGGTGTCCGGGTCCCGAACTGACTGTGGCAGATTTGTCTTTGTTTTTATGCTGCTGCACGCCATGTTCTTCAGTTTCGGCTTCGTCAACTACTCACGCAAGGACAACCTGGCGGTGGCACGGAGCACGTTTGGGCCGACATACATGATTGCACGGTCAGCAGCACTGGTGCTGCACTTTGACGTGGCGCTGGTGCTGTTCCCAGTGTGCCGGACGTTCATCTCGCTGGCACGGCAGACGCCGCTCAACGGGATCATCCAGTTCGACAAGAACATCACATTTCACATCACGACGGCCTGGTCGATTGTGTTCTTCTCGTGGGTGCACACGATCGCGCACTGGAACAACTTTGCGCAGATCGCGGCGAAGAACAACCTGGGCATCTACGGCTGGCTGCTGGCCAACTTCGTTTCGGGGCCGGGCTGGACGGGCTACGTGATGCTGATCGCGCTGATGGGCATGGTGCTGACGTCGGTGGAGAAGCCACGGCGGGCCAACTACGAGCGGTTCTGGTACACGCACCACATGTTTGTCGTCTTCTTCTTCTTCTGGGCCATCCACGGCGCCTTCTGCATGATCCAGCCGGACTTTGCGCCGTTCTGCATTTCGATCGGTACGCAGGCCGTCGGCGTGTTCTGGCAGTTCTGGATGTACGGCGGCTTCGTCTATCTGGCCGAGCGGGTGGCGCGTGAGATGCGCGGCCGGCACAAGACGTACATCAGCAAGGTGGTGCAGCACCCGAGCAACGTGTGCGAGATCCAGATCAAGAAGGAGAACACCAAGACGCGGGCGGGCCAGTACATCTTCCTCTGCTGTCCGGCCGTGTCGATCTGGCAGTACCACCCGTTCACGTTGACGAGCGCGCCCGAGGAGGACTACATCTCGGTGCACATCCGCGTGGCCGGCGACTTCACCACGGCGCTGTCCAAAGCGGTCGGCTGCGACTTTGGCAAGGACAAGGACGCGTCTAAGGTGGTGGGCGTCAACGGCGGCGACGGCAATGACGTGGACCCGGCACTGCGGCGCATTCTGCCGCGGGTCTACGTGGACGGGCCGTTTGGGTCGGCGTCCGAGGACGTGTTCAAGTACGAGATTGCGGTGCTGGTGGGCGCCGGCATTGGCGTGACGCCGTTTGCGTCGATCCTCAAGAGCATCTGGTACCGGATGAACTATCCGCAGACGAAGACGCGGCTGTCCAAGGTGTACTTTTTCTGGATCTGCCGTGACTTTGGCTCGTTTGAGTGGTTCCGGTCGCTGCTGCTGGCCATCGAGGCCCAGGACGTCGACAACCGCATCGAGATCCACACGTATCTGACGGCCAAGATCAAGATTGACGATGCCACCAACATCATGATCAACGACGCCAACGCCGACAAGGACGCCATCACCGGCCTTCGCGCGCCCACCAACTTTGGCCGGCCCAACTGGGACATGATCTTCCGCGGCATCCGCAAGCTGCACACCCCGGCCGAGGCGGGTGTGTTCTTCTGTGGTCCCAAGGGCCTCGGCAGCACGCTGCACATCTTCTGCAACAAGTACAGCGAGCCAGGGTGCGTATGGAGACGGAGACATTTTGCTGCACTGCTGCCACCTGCTAACGCCCTCACAGCTTCTCGTTCGTCTGGGGCAAGGAGAACTTTTAGACGGTCAGCCGACCTTGCAAGATCTGGACTGTTCTGCTCCCTTGTACATTTTCCTGTCTATACATTGTGCTTTGCCCATCATTTCCCCATCTTCTTTGTTTTTACCTTTTTTTTATATATACACACCAGCGCGCCGGACGCAACAGAGGGGAAGCAGCCGACCCTGGGCTGGGTGTCCGTTTCTCGTCTTCTTCTTGGTTACTGTTTGGGTTTTGATTATGCCACGAGAACAGGGAGAAGGATTGGGGAGGCAAAGCGAGGCCAGCTGCGTCGAGCGACCGAAACCAGTCTCTGCCGTGTCCCCCGCCCACCAAGGACGAGGGCCGGGAGGTGGCCGTGCAGCGAGCTGTCCGACGGCGGTGAAAGGCTCCTGGCCGAGAAGACAATAGTACCAGACAATCCGATTTCCAGTATTATGCACGCCGAGTGAAAAGTGACTCCATGTGTTGGGGGTTGAACGGTGCGAATACGAGTCGTTTCTGGAAAACGAATAGATACATAATTTATTAATTAGGAAAAGTTGTAAACTAGAATATAGACAGAAGGGTCAGGAGTCGACGTTTGCGTGCCCTAACTCCGGATACACTCACGAGCTGTGACCTTCTACTTTTGATATGCTCATCGTATTAGTATAATGGACAACTCAAATGAGAGAAATAAGAATCTACTAAAAGAGAATAACACATACCATCAAAGTAAAGCGTAAACAATGCTTCCAACTGCGTTGTAACAACTCTGTAGACAAAGTCGTCTGGTTTCCCATCTTGCGCGTCCTTGATCATAAGAAGATAGTCTTCACGTTCCAACGGCTGAAAAATGACGGGAAGGTAGCCCTGTCGGGTCAAGTAGTCCTGCATGATCATCCGGGAGACTCGGCCGTTTCCATCAGGGAAGGGATGTATATGTAAGAAATAGGTGGCGATCTGGCATGCGAGAATCAGAGGGTGGAGATTCTGTTCCCGATGCTCTTTCTCTTTCCACTGGAAGAAGCGCTGCATGCATGCAGGAACTTCTACATGGTAAGGGAAAATACGAAGTCGGTTACTTCGTACACCGACCGGAGCTTCTCGGTATTGGCCCAGGGTCACTCTGGGTCCCAAGGACCACGGGTAAAACCCATCTGCCCCCAGATCCTTCATCGTCAAGGTAGAAAGCAGACGGACATCCTCCTCGACAAATCCCTTTGTACCGGCAGAGCGTAGCGCCGTTTCTGCTATCCACTGTGACGCCACGATATGGTTCCGTAGCTCGAGGACTTGGTCTTGATCGGCCCTGGGATATAGGCCAGCTGTGCTAGGAAGAACGACCTGGGTAAGATCGTGTAGCGAGATAGCCGACATGTCTACGTCTCGAAAGGCCGTCGAGGTAAGAAAATCGTGGATTTTGTGACTGTCTCCCAAGCCAAGGTGATTGTTCTCAATTTTGACCGATTGATGTGCATACTCCGCAACAAGCTGCTTGGCGATCAAACTAGGCGGTCGCTTCATAAACTTACGAATATCGTCAATCTCGTGCAGTGTCGCTTTGCATTGCTACTATAAATTAGCTCGTGTCTTCGGCTACAGATGCAGCCGAATCATAATACTTGGTTCAGCCTCGCATATCCCATTTTCTCGCTGTCTTGTGGCCGAAAAAAGTCCTCCCACGCCTTTCCGGAGCGAGCCAACTTTGTGTACTCAGGTGTGCCTTTCTCCAGGCTCCGAAAAGGTGCGTAGACCTTGCGGAGAAGAGCATCTCGCTCAATATTCACCGAGGAAAAACCGCGGCTGAAAGCTTGAGAAAACATTGTGTAGCAGATAAGAGACTACATAGCAGCGGGCGCTCTAGAGGTAAATTAGAGGTGTGTTGATGAGCATATTTTACTGGTGTTTAGTCACACAGGATATCAAGGCGGCAAGCTAAAAAGTTACGTGGTGGACACCTTATGTAAGCACAGACAAGGCTTACTATGTATACTGCAGTCCGGCCAATAGGACGTTGGCACCCGAGGCTAGCTCGAAGCCTCGGCAAATAGCCTCAATGGAAGAGCTTCATCCCTTCTGTGTCTTTGCGAGTCGCAGCCCTGTTCTGTCTTTTTGTCGTCTTGATGTCGGCTGATTTCTGGGCTGGCTATGTCAGCGGTGCCGCGGGTATCTTGATTGGCAACCCGCTGGACATTGTCAAGGTGCGTCTGCAGGCAGGCACTTTTGCTTCGACCTCGACCTCGTCCTCGTCCTCGTCTTCGTCGTTTTTATCGTCTTCGTATTCATCGTCTTCGTCCTCGTCTCCCATTCTGCGCCGCACCGCCGCCCTCGCGACCGGTGCGGCCGCGCCCATTCTCGGCTATGGCGCCCTCAACGCGCTCCTCTTTGTGTCATACCGCAGGGCTGAAGAGATTCTCCAACCGGGATCGAGTGCCAGTCCAGACAACCCAAACGGCTCGTCCTCGCTGGCCACAACCTGGCTCGCCGGTGCTGTCGCTGGGCTCGCCACCTGGGTCGTCAGCACGCCGACGGAGCTGATCAAGTGTCGGGCCCAGACGGCCATGTGTGTGTCTGTTCCTTTGGCATCTTCTTCTTCTTCTCTCTCCCCCTCTTCTCTCTCCCCCTCTTCTTCTCTCTCCCCATCCTCCTGGACCATCGCCCGCCACGTCTGGACGGCCCATGGCCTGCGCGGCTTCTTCCTCGGCGGCTCCGTCACGGCCCTGCGCGACAGCATCGGATACGGCTTCTACTTTTGGTCGTACCGCCTGGCAACGGAAACATGGCGACAGCACTGGCCCGCCGACCATGACGATGCCAGCGCCAACACCCCGGCGGCCGCCCTCGTCTGTGGTGGCCTCGCCGGAATCATCACCTGGGCCAGCGTCTTCCCGCTCGACGTGATCAAGACCCGCGTCCAGGCGCAGGCTCAGATCCACACCACAGCCTCTGCGCCGCTGCTCTCCGTCTCTCCACCCCCCCTTTCCACCCTGCAGATCACCCGGCTCGCCTATCGCGACGGCGGCCTGGCCGTCTTCTTCCGCGGCCTCGGCGTCTGCAGCGCCCGCGCGTTCGTCGTCAATGCCGTGCAGTGGACCGTCTACGAATGGATCATGCGCGAGCTGGGCGCAACGCCCGGTCTGCGTGAAGAGGGTGTCGCTCTGTGATGGCATCCGTCGAGACGAGAATAGACAAATGTTGCACAAATCAGCAAATGTTGCACAAATCAGCATGCTTGCATTGTGTATGTTTGTAGACCACGAGATAAAGATAGATGGCAACACCACAATGACGACACCGAAAGGCAGCGGAGTCTATGATGCATTCCACCTGCGTTCATCTCTCCGGGTTATGCCATAATACGATCCTCCCGAGAAAAATAGAAAAAAACAGGAAAAAAAAGGCATTCCCGGTCATTACAAATCATGATCTTTCGCAGTGTGTGTAACAGCAGATGCATATACAAGCAACATGAGAAAGGAAAGGTGTTTAGGAAAACAAAGCAATGGCCGATGGACAGGGCCAAAAACCCATGTGTCACTCTCTTTCCTGCCTGTTTGTCCCGATTCCAGAGACGAACAGTAGCAGTGGGAGCTTGGCCCGTCTTGTCGAAAGATAGATCGGCCGTAGTCTCGCCATATTTCGTGTGCACCCTCTCGGGAGCAGTAGAAAAAGACACGGCGCAGGAGCTCAGTAGAAAATGAGTAAACAGAGAGACAGAAGCGGACAGGACAGATTCAAAAATGGAAGAACACAGTGAAAGAAGAGAGTAGATAGAGAACAAAAGTTAAGAAAGGAGAGCCAAGAAACAAAAGTCCAGTAACAAGAAACAAAAACACGAAGAAAATAAATGCAAAGGCAAAGCGCAGTTCCTACCCTGCAAAGATGCCCAGCAGCTCCTCGGCGTACGTGTCCAGCTCGATGATGCGAAAGTGCTGCGCCCCCTTCTTCTGTCGCCGCTCCAGCTCGCGCCAGGCCCTGGAGATGCCTGTCGTCCACGAGACCAGCTCGACCCGCCAGCCATGGCTCATCGCCCGCTCCACATGGCGCAGGAAGCCATCGGAGAACTCGGCCTCGGCCGCGTCGCCTGTTGCCAGCACAATCGTGCCCGCTTTGTGGTCCAGCACGCTGTGGCACATCTTGAGCTGCAGGATCTCGTCCACGGCCTGCTCGCCCATCCGCGTCGGTCCTGCGCTCTTCTCCTCCCGCGCAGACTCCTCCGAGCCGGAGTCGTTGTACGATGTCATTCCCCCGCCGCTCTTCTGCCGCTGGTGCTGTCCGTTCCGCTTCCGCGGTGACTGCGGTGTCGTCGGCGTCCCGGCCGTCACGGTCTGCCGCGACACCCGGCTGAGAATGTTCATCTCGTAGCCCAGCGCCTCGGCTTCGTCCATGTACTGCGGCCAGTCCGACCGCTTGCCGCTGTCGTGCACTGACCCGGCCGTCACCTTGCGCGCCGCCGGCCGGCCGCGCTCGATGATCCGTGCAAGCGCGTGGAAGAAAAAGGGCGGCATCACCGCCAGCCGTCTTCCCGGCGGCATGTTACGCAGCGCCCGCATGCGCATGTAAAACCCAATCACAATGTTCGACAGGTCCACAAACACATGTATCGGCTTGCCGCCCGGCTTCTTCCGTATGGCGCTGTCCATGTCGTATTCGTGCTGCAGCTTGGTCTCCACAATCGCCATCTTCTGTTGGCTGGACGCCCAATACAACGGGCTGATCATATCCCCGGCCGCGTGCCCATGCTGCGGAATGGAGGGGATCACAACCGGGGCAAAGGAGGACATGGGGCTGTAGAGGGAAAAGTGTTTGAACGGCCCGCCGTAATCATGCTCGTGTGTCAAGGAGAGTGTTGATTTGGATGTTGGGGTCGCCATCAGAACGGGCGATAACAAGGAGGGCAGGAAAGGCGGGCTCCGGGGATTCAGGTCGGGCAGCCTCTGGTCTTTCTTGCTGCCAACCCGGCCGACACGCTTGGCCTTGATCCGCTCGGCCTTCATGCGCTCCGCTTTGATGCGCTCCGCCTTGAGGAGCTCAGCCTTGACCCTGGCTTTGATGCTGCGCTCGACCTTCTTACGCTCTGCCCTCGTGCATTCCGCCCGGATGCCGTCGTCACTAATGTCGGCATCGGCACCCGTATCAGTACCAGTGTAGCCACCGGTATCGACACCGTCATGTTCATCTCTGTCTTCGTCCTCATCGTCGCTGTCGCTGCCATATCTCGTCTCCGGTCCCGACAGAGAAGCGCCTGAAGAGATGCCGGCTGCTGTCAACTCTGCAAAGTCGAGGCCCCCAAAGAGCCCACCGACGGCCAGACCGCGGGTAGGCTCCCTGTGCACGGCCAGAACAGTAGACCCGTTTTCATCATTCTTGGCTGCCACGGCACTGTCGACAGACTCGACAGACGTCGAGGTGTCATCAATCTCAGAGTCTGTCAGCGTTCTGTCGGAAGTGTCATCGTCGCTCTGGCTGCTGCCCAGGCCGTTCCAGATGTCAAAGATAGAGGCAAAGTCGCCGAGCTTCGGAGAGGGCTGGGCGGCAGGAGAGAAAGGTCGAGGACCTAAATTCTCGTCGTGTGGTAGAATATCAAACATGGCGACTGCGTGACTGTATACTTCATCTCGGCGGCTCGCGGCGCGCTACTCGTTTGGTGCGGTGTGGCCGCAGGTAGAAGACGTTGGGGTCAACCCAAAGCAGTGAGACAGAAGAAACCGGGTTTTGCACAAGCTGTTGGTCGTAGAGCAAAAAGGTGGTCAAACAGAAAAAGTAAAGCACTCGTACCAAACAGGGAGATTGCATCTGTTGACTTTGGTCGGTATCGTAGGGCAGCCACGATCGGGCACATTTGGGCAGGCGCCACTTATTAGTCACAGGCAACCAATGAACAGCCTAAACCGCAGCGATCAGTCAGCTCCTGGTTGCCCCTCCACGACATCTCCGGACATGAACCTGCTGAGTCCTTTGGATGACTAAGCATACGGCGTTCTCGTGTGGGTTCATACCCCCGCCTATCTTGCTTTGTAGCGCCCGCTGCTACTGTAGTAAGCCGACCTCTTTTCACTGCGCCGCGATCCGTCATGCAGGATGCTGCTGTCGTCGAGGACGACGGCGGTTGTACCAGCGTATGCAGCCGCCATGTCTGTCGGCACGCCACCACTCTATTGCATTCCATCAGATTCTTCTACGCGAAACGTGCAAACGTGGCGGCGTGGAAGCCGTGTGAATAGCATCACGTGATACAAATGGTTAGGCCGCCACACTATTCGTTGCCCTGCCTCGTTGTTGCCGTCGTTTGCCTTTGTTACAAATTCGTTTGGATCCAACTTGGTAGTAGCTTCCTCAAACAGATTTCCACAACCCCTCCGTTCTCGTCCTATTAAAAGTGTCCCGGCCGCCGAACATCTCTTTTTCTTTTCAGTTCAAAGGCTCATTGTTCATCTTCACTGCTCTCAGCCAGGTGCCCGAAATGTGAGACTGTCCCCCTCCAGAGATAGCTGGACCCTTCTGACTGAACGAAAGGCAAATCACGGTGACATTAGCAGATCAGAGCAACGAGGACGATGTTGGGCTCCTCTTTTTGGAGGTCTTCCCCGAGATGACGATTGAGGCTCTCCAGAGTTCGATCCAGGCCGAAACGGAGGTCGAGCCGAAGAACCAGTACCTCTACCACAACGGCCAGTTGATCACAGACGACTCGCAGACGCTGCGGGACCTCAATGTCACCAATGGCGACATGTTGGCGATGCACGACCGCCGGAAAGGCAACAGACGGGGTGGCGGCGGCGAGGGATCGCAGCAGCAGCAGCAGCAGCAGCAACAGCTTCAGAGCCAGCAACGAGAGCATCAGGCGGCGGGTGCAGGCGGCAGTGTGGCACAGCGTCGGCGGCCAGAGGGTCCAGACCCGGAGATGATTCGGCTGCAGATCCTGGGCGACCCTCGGATGCGGGAAGAGGCACTGCGGCAGCAGCCGCAGCTGGCGACCGTGCTGGACGACCCCCAGCGGTTTGCGCAGTTCTTTGCCGACAACTACGAGCGCGATCGGAGGGAACAGCAGGAGCGGCAGCGGCAGATTGCACAGCTGAACGCAGACCCTTTCGACATTGAGGCACAGTCGCGGATCGAAGAGATCATCCGTCAGGAGCGGGTGATGGAAAATCTGCAAAATGCCATGGAGCACAACCCGGAGGGTAGGTTTGGCGGGCTGTTTTGTGTGTAGAGCTTCCTGCTGACGGGCGTGTGCAGTGTTTGGACGGGTGCACCTGCTGTACGTGGATGTGGAGGTGAACGGCAACAAGGTCAAGGCGCTGGTGGACTCGGGCGCACAGGCGACGATCATGTCGCCGTCGTGCGCGGAGGCGTGCGGCATCATGCGGCTGGTGGACAAGCGGTTTGCAGGGGTGGCGCGGGGTGTCGGGACGGCGACGATCATCGGGCGGGTGCACTCAGCGCAGATCAAGATCGGCAGCCTGTTTCTGCCGTGCAGTTTCACGGTCATGGAGGGCAAGGCGGTCGAGCTGCTGCTGGGCCTGGACATGCTGAAGCGTCATCAGGCGAGCATCGACCTGGTCAAGGACCGGCTGGTCATCCAGGGCGTCGAGATTCCGTTTCTGGGAGAGGCCGACATTCCCAAGGAGTCCGAGGAGGCTCTGACGCAGGAGCCGACCCTTCCAGGACCCAGCGGAACGACGATCGGTCAGCGGTCGGGGGCCGTATCAGGGACGACGTCGGGTGGCGAGGAGCCGGCAGCAGGAGAAGGAGCAACAACAGGAGAAGGAGCAACAGCAACAGCCACAGGAGCAGTAGCGGCACCAGCAGCAGCACAAGCAGGCCCGTCGGGAGTGACATCCTCAGCAACGTCGACACCGGGACAGCCAGCAGTAACAACAGCAACAGCAGGTCAGACGGCATCTTTTCCGGAAGAGGCGATTCAGCAGCTCATGGCGCTTGGCTTTCCACGCTCGGCGGCTGAGCAGTCGCTGCAGGCGACGGGAGGCAATGTGGAATACGCGGCCAGCCTGCTGTTCCAAGGCTGAGGTGGCAAGGCAAGGAGAACAGACTGGCGCATATTGAAAAGGCGGCGGGGGTGATAATAAGCACGGATGCATATCAAGGGGGCATAGCAGGGTTGCTTGGATCGGCCGTGGCTAGTATTATTGGAATTTGTCATGATTCTGTCCAAATACAATTCTTATTGAGCAGTTGACAGACACAACGTCTCACACGCTGTCCCTCTACCGTCACACCCCACCTCACCGCAGCTTATAGACGCACGGCTTGAGGATCTTGGCCTCCAAGGCAGGGTCTTCCATGGCCTCCTCGGGCGAGAGGTTGGTGCTATCGAGGAACTTGGGCTTCTTGCGGGCAGCGTCGACAGCGCCGGGAGCAGCCTGTTTGCCGACGAGGGCGGGAGCGGCCTTGAGGAATCGCATCTTGACAAACATCTTGTTGTCGAGGTCGACGGCAGGGGACTTGTTGGCGGCGGCAGGCGAGGCGGGGGCATCAGGGGGCGGCGTGCCGGCGTCGTCGAGGACGAAGCCGCGGCGACGAAGGGCGTGAACAAAGGCAGAGACGTCCGTAGTCGCTCTGGCGCCGTCGTCCCATCCGTCGACCTCGGCGAGGGCAGCAGCGACGAGTTCAGGGTCATCCTCGTCCTTGTCGGCGTGGGGGCCTTTGTTCTTGGAGCCGCCCGGACGGCCCTTTCCAGAGACGACGCCGCCGGCCATTTTGCGACGGTAGCCGACGCTGTGGGCGACGGGGTGTCCGGCGCCACGTTTTTGGAGGCCAGCCCGGAGCTCAGCGGCGCCCGCAAAGCGGCTCTTGATCTCGGCGACCCAGAGCTCGCCCTTCCAGCGGAGGATGCGGTAGGCCTCCTCGACAAAGTCGAGCCAGTTGGTGCCCATCAGGGCTAAGCAGAAGACGACCACGTCGGCCGTGTCGGACGGCAGCGGCAGGTTGGCCGCGTCGGCGGCCGCCGTAATGTATCGATTGGCCGGATCCGCGTGCAGGTCGTAGCTCCGCACCTGCACACGCAACAGGCCAGCCGTCGGGGCCAACGAGGCCGCCAGTCGCGCGTCACCGCAGCCCACGTCGACCATCTGGCAGGTGCCCCGTGTCCGTGGCAGCGTGTCGCCCAGATTGGTTGCGTTTGCGTTGCCGCGTCGGAACTGGGGCGCCTTCTTGCCTGGCTTGCCCCCGTGGACTGCCTGGCCGGCCCGTCGCCGCACCTCGTCGACAAATGTGTCGACCGGGTTCGATGGCCACACGGCCACCTGCTGCCGGAAACCCTCGTGGTAGGCCTGGAACATGTCTGGCGCGTCCGCAAACAGCCGCAGCGCCTCCGCCGACGGCCGCGTGTACAGCGTCTCGTTGAGGTGGCGGAACCGCGCCGACACCAACTTCGCCCGCATCGACGCCTGCAGCGGCGTCAGCTTGGGGAGGGGGGCTTGCACGGGTGTTGTGGTGGTGGTGGTTTTGTTAGCAGTAGTAGTAGCCGTCGCTGCCAAAGACGTCTCTGTGGCTTCCGTCTTGGCCTGCTTCTTCTTCTTCTCCTTGGCAGGCGCCATACCAGCCTGTTCCACAATCGGACCCTTGGCTTCTGCCGTTCCCTTGTCGCCACCTTTTGGCCCCTTCTTTCCCTTTTTTTCCGGCTGTTGCTCTTTGGCTGTCCTTGGCTTCTCCACCCCGCCCGTCATCACCGGTGCCACCGCCGGCTTGTTCTGTCCCTTTGGCTTGGCTGACTTTATTTCCGGCTCTGCTGCTGCTGCTGGCTTCTCCTCCATCAACGTCTTGCTGGCTGCTGTCTGCTCGCCCTTCTTGGCCTTCTTGGCCGGCGGCTGCTGTACTGCCTCTGGCTGCTTGGCTTCGCTGCTGTCTGGCTTTCCCTCGGCCGTCTCCGCCTTCTTTCCCTGCTTCTTCTTCTTCTCAATCACCCGCTCCCACAGGTCGGCCACATTGTCGTCGGTGACCTTGGGTCCGCGGCTGGGCCGCTTGCGCTTCTTGGTTGGCCCGTCTCCCGGCCCTGTGTCCGTGGCCGACGGCGGCGCCACCGCCGGCTGGTCAGCAGGCGCAAGCTTCACCGTCTCCGCCCGCAGCTTGTCGGCCGACAGTGACCATCCTGGAACGGCAAACATGGTCTGTCTCGATTTCGGTGCACTTTTCTTTGGCTGGAGAAAGTGTCCTTCGACCGTCGCTCTTGCCCATTGTAATTTTTACAAGAAAAAAAAGTCCGAGACCCACCCAATGGACGATAGCCAATCGATAGACACTGCGCTAGCACTATCGTAGCGCAAGTACGGTGTTCTTACTAAGCAAACCAAAACACCGCCTCTGCCTGCGCACAAAATCGGCCACAGGCCCGCAGCGCGTGGTGGCACGGCAGTGTCGCATCATCCCTACCTGGGGGTTTTTCGTTGCCTCCGTTTCCCACCGCCCCGTGCAACCCCAATCAGCCGGCCGCTGCACAGCATGGCCTGTACCCGTGCCTCGTAGCTTTTCTGCGTCCGTTGGCGCGGAAGGCCAGCCGGATCCCTCGCAATGAGACCACTGGCCGTCTCGTGCCACGGCGCCTGCTGGATTCATCTTTGCTCTCGTCGACTTCGTACGAGTAAGATACCTCACCATCACCCAATAGCGCTAAAACGGCCACTACGCTGTAGGGCTCTGGGCCCACCTTCTGCCCCGCCTGCCAGTGCCCATTGAACAGCGCTGTATCTGACTTCCTCCCGGCACAACCATGTGTTGAGCGATCGTGAGTGCCGGCTTGTGGCTCCTTGTGGCTCCTTGTGGCCCGCGCTTTGCCTCTTCTGTCGTCCGTAGCCAGCGCCGTTGCGGTCGCTCCGTCGATGCATCCTTCGGTCCTCTTTTTAGGCTCTTTGTCTAGCTGCTTTCGCTCTGCTCTCGCTCTGCTCTCGCTCTGCTCTCGCTCTGCTCTCGTTCTGCTCTCGTTCTGCTCTCGTTCTGCTCTCGTTCTGCTCTCATTCTGCTTTCGCGGCTCTCGCTCTTCCTCTCCCTCTTCTATGCTCAATTCCTACCAAATTCGGACCACTCCAGCCCACTTTCTCCCATCCTCTCGCTTCAGCCTCACAGCTGCATCTCCGACATCTAGGAACAACCCGCTACTCCGATCCAATCCACTGTCCGCTTACCTCTGTCGTCGACCTTCGCTTCCACGCTCCCGCCCATCAGCCGTTTTTTCACCTCTCCTGCTACTCTTCCACCCCAGCTGCCACAGCTGCTGTGTCTCGTCCGCTCGTCTGCTGGCTAGCAGGATTCGGCACAAGTGCCTCGTGTACGACAGACAGGGCCCCATCGGCCTCTCTACTGTCTTGCTCTGCCAATGTGTAGAGCATTCGTACAAAACCACCGTATTGATAACGTCGGACACAGAAGAGAGCCGGCATTGCCCGTTTTCCCTCGCCCTATCGTCTGCGGTTGCACACAGCCGTAGCAGCCTGCATCTGACCCTTTCTGGCTGCCTTGTCGAGGCCTGTCCATTGTCTCAGCCGAGAAGGGACGAGAAAGGAAAAGCAGAGAAAAGGCCCGGAGAAACAACAGCGACGACGTGGAGGGACAGGGTTGCCATAGCGCGTGCCTGCACATTGCTTGTGCTGCTGGCTTTTATCCTGTTTGGCATACCCGAACCGTTCCTTCCTCTGCCCTTTCCCTTCCCCCCGCTTCTGTTTTTCACCAACTCGCCTTACTCTCACCTCGCTCTCCTCTCCGATCCTTCTCTGACACCCTCCGCTTTTCCCTTTGTCCATTTCTTTGCCTGCTCCTCCGCTTCCTACCGCCTGTCCTTACCCGAAACGGCCTGCTAGCATCATTCTGGGGATGCAGCCGTTCTCCTACACGCAGCCAGTAGACGCACCCGACTCGCATCGAAGCCAGCCCAGAAGAACGACGAGAAAGCACCGACACCCTTCCCCACACCATGGACACGGAAAGCCAACGTCCCGAGGTCAATTTCGACTCCAATCCCGGTGCCTCAGCTCCAGACGACACCGATCCTGCTTCCAAGAAGCCCACCATCAAGAAGAGAACAAAAACTGGCTGCTACAGTAGGCCTGGTTCCATACGCCTTTGACGGATTCCCCTGCTAACTGCTCCCCAAGCATGCCGAAGAAGGCGGATCAAATGCGATGAGGGAAAGCCGAGATGCAACAATTGCATCAAATCGAAGAGACAATGCGAAGGTTACAACCAGCGAGTCATATTCAAGGACCCCATGGGCACCTTTCACCCCAACCAGATGGGCCCCATGTCCTTCCAGACCGCTTCAGCCCACCACCTGCTCGCCACTCAACAAGCCTCTTTCGCTGCCCAGCATCCCAGGGCCGTCTGGCAAGGCTCCCTGCCGTTTATCGCGCCGCGGCCGCCTCTGAACGACGCCGCTCAGTACCACCGCCGGCTTTCTCACCACCCAATCGGTATGCCCCCTCCACAGCATTCCCATCACATGCAAGGCATGTCCACCGGCCATGAACACCACGAACACCACGAACACCACTTTCTCCCGCCAGGACATGCACATCCTCTAGCCTCGATGCCCGTGTCCTATGCTCCTTCGGCCCAGCCTGGCCTTCATGGACATGCACCCTTTGCGCAGGCCTGGGGGCCGAGACCGCCTGTGGCTGGCCACGATGGTGCTTACAATGACTCTGGCTTCCTGCCTTCTGTCGACTATGGTGGCCCGTCGGCCGTGCCTGTTGCGGCGCCCATGGCTGCACTTGTACCCCCTGTCGGGTGGTCTGATGGGACCTATGAGATAATCGACCTTCCTCCGGTCCCACAATCGCATAACTACACCCGTCATGAAGTCATGGGGAGGGGCAATGCAGAATACTCAGTCCGGCCGACTATGCATTCTGAAGAAGGTGCATACTGGTACTCGGACGACGATGCCTCCATGGGCGAATCGGAAGACGACGAGGCAACGGACCAGATGGAACACGTGCAGGCCAACGATCTGGGTGTCATTGTTGCAAGACGTCTGCCAAACCGTCCGCTTGATGATTTTGGCACGCAGCTGCGCACCTTTTCGAATTTTGCCGACGCAAATGTCTTGGCCGACTATGTCCCATCGTCGCTGAATTCACCCCTGACTGATGCTCGTACAGCCTCCGTCTTCTGGTACTTTGTTAATGTCACAGGACCAAGCATGTCTCTTTTTGAACGCTATCCCGTCGATCCCTCTCCCATTTTTGAAGGGCGCCCTGTACCTCGCTCGAGACAGCACATTTGGACATGTAGGACTTGGCTTTTTTGGTTTATTTTTCTTGTCTTGTTTATTCTGTCAAACACCTCACTGACCGGCATCAGACACCTTCCCTACCATTGCGCTCAACCACCCGGCTCTGCTCCAAGCCATGCTTGCGTTGGGCAGTTTGCATATGGCCAAGCTCCAAGGCATTCCTGCCACTGCTTCCATGAAGCACTACCACCTGAGCTTGCGAAGAATTGCCCGCAATTATCAAAGCTCATCTCGCCGCGTACAACCTGCTACGCTTGCCGCCACCATGCTTCTGGGCTTCTATGAAGTCTGGAACTCGGACCACGACAAGTGGTGCAAGCACATGTGGGGAGCGCGAGCCATCCTGAGGGAGATTCCTCTCCGGGAGATGACCAAGAAGATGATTGCCCTCAAGCGGCAACGCCGCCAGGCCCTGTATCAGGGCGGCCTGGAACATGACCTGTCCACACTCGAAGATGGCATCGTTGCCGACAAGGATATTGACCTGGTTGACTCGGTACTTGTGTCCCGGATCTCTGGCTTGCCCGTTGGCTACGACCAAGAGGAAGACGTGACGTCGTCGTCATTCCACAACGGACGGTCTACGTCTTGGACTACCCCTGACACCTATACGGAGAAAGATATCAAAACATACCACATACTCAGTGACTTATTTTGGTGGTATGCGAAGATGGACGTGTACCAGACCATACTCGGAGGGACACCGCTCCTGTAGGCTTCATCTCTTCTTTCTGCCGTCTTTCTACCACCTCTGGTCTAGTCCTTCGTCCGAATTTCTTCCAACTGACGCTACTGGTCAACAGGATGGAATACAAGTGCTGGACACAGTGCGCCCCTCGTGCTCCTATCAACAGGATCGACGCCTTGTGAGTGAGGAAAAGCCGGGCAGAGTTCCTCGGCGCCATGGGCTGACCGTTTAGATACGGCACGTACGACCATCTCATGCTGCTCCTTGGCCGCCTCTGTGACTTTTCCAGTCGCGACCAGGCCCGCAAGCGCAAAGCAAAGCGGCCAGACGGGCCACCTGGCCCTCGGGGTCAGGGCCAGTCACCGCCGCCGTTCATCGGCATGATGCCTTCGACGGGCAATATCACGATCCCCCAGGGCTTCAGTCCTCCGCGGGAACAGAGCCCTGAAAGTGACAGCCAGGAGGAGTTGGACTTGGATGCCAGCACGGCGGCAGCGCTTCGCAAATGGGAAAGCATCAAGCAGGCATTTGAAAAGTTCCGGGTTCAACTGGGTCCCGACTTTGAGCCTCTGGGTCCGGAATACGAGCCTCCGGCCGGCAGTCCCTTTGGGCTGGTACTGAAATACCGCACGTATGGTATTGCGAGCATCTGGATGAACTACTACATGGGAATGATTGTGCTGCACCGGTGCCATCCGTCGATGCCTCACATAGCCATGGCTGCGGCTGCCATGGCTGGACGCCAGACGGCGCCGTATGCCAACGAGATTGGCCGTATCATTGCGGGACTCAACGTCGAAGATCTCAACACCATGACGAATGTGAGCACTCTTCTCGGCGCCGTCTCCATCGAGAGCTCATTCCCGCTATTTGTGGCTGCTGTTCAGGTACTTTGTGTTCTTTTCCGCCCGCCATTGTCGTATGCTGACATTGCCCAGTTTCAGGATACGGCACAGAGACACTGGACAGTTCGACAGATGCACAATGTAGCCCGGCTGACGGGCTGGCAGTCTGCTCGCCACATTGCGACCGGCTGCGAGACGTGCTGGACGAAAGCGGCCAGCATGGGTCGCGGGCCGCCATACGAACCGCCCACGGACGTTGCAGAGGTTCCCCAGTCGATCTGGAACCGGCCAAAGAGAATTGTGGATCGGATTCGCGAGTTGGAGGAAGAAGACGAGGAGATGGTCTTGTCTGCCACGGAGCGGTCCCGTTACGCCGTGGGATTGCTGAGCATGGAGACAGATCTCGAACGGCTGCAGCTTAGCGACAAGCTTAGAACCGGTCACGAAGGAGACAAGAGGCCGTAGACAATGATAGCACCAGGGTAATGTGAGACTCATATCGTGCTTTCTTTATTTGATAGGCCCTGCACACAGTGCATACACAGACACACCTTTCCACCTCTGCTGGGCCTCTACTCTCGTCTGCGTCGGGTGCCAGACGGCTTAGTTTGCTGGTAGCCGGGCGACGACGGCGGCCATCTCTTCGTCGGTGTATAACCGGAAGCCCTTTTCTTTGGTGACACTGGCCAGCTGGACGTTCTTCTCGTCCAGCTTCTCCTCCATGACCTGTTTGAGCGTCTTGAGGACGAGGGTCTCGGCGTCGGCGAGGGTGAGGGACTGCAGGGTCAGCAGGGGGTCGCGGTGGAGAGGAGCAGCGGCAGAAGGTAGGGAAAGCGGACCTTGTGGTACTCGTTCTGCAGCTCAGCCTGGGCGCCCTCGGAGCCAGAGCCAATGGCCTTGGCGTCGTAGCGGTAAAAGGTGCCGCTGGGCTCGGCGTGGTAGAGGGCAGGACCGCCCTCCTTGCCGTCGGGGCCAATGTCGGAATCGTAGCCAGCAATGAGCAGGGCGACGCCAAAGGGACGGCTCATGATGCTGTCCTCGCCGTCGGCGGACTCGCCAAAGCGCAGGGCGAGATCGCAAATGGCCTGGGTGCAGCTCTCGACGCTGAGCGGCTCGGCGTAGTTGAACGCGTGGCTCTGGCACTCGACGCGGGCGTGCTCGACCATGCTGCGGGCGTCGGCCTGCAGGCCGCTCATGGCGCAGCCAATGTGGCGGTCGATCTCGACAATCTTCTCGACGGAGCTGACCTCCATCAGCGTCGACGTCACGCGCTTCTCGACACCGAGGATGACGCCCTCGGCGGTGGCAACACCGATGGCGGTGCTTCCGAGCTTGATGGCCTCGAGCGAGTACTCGACCTGGAAGAGCCGGCCCTCGGGAGAAAAGGTGCTGTGGTGTTGGGTCAGAGAGGAGATGGGAGGGGGACGGAAGGACGGGAAGCAGGTCGATGCGGCTCCTGTTCAGCCCACGTACTTGATGCCCCGGTCTGTAGGAGAGATGGGCCGTCAGCGGGAGGGATGCGCAACAGGGACAGCCGTGCAGAGCAGGAAGAAATTGAACTGACCATATTCGGATCTTGCCATAAACATCGTGGCGGTTGGATGAGGGGAAGAAGGCCTGGAACGGCAGTGTGATTCGTGTCAGGGCCTGGTCGTCTCGTTGTGTCTGTCGTGCCTCGGTCGCGCTCGATCGACGGATGGTGGACAGCGACGGAGAGGGCGGGGCGGCTGTCGTCGTGAACCGATGGTCGCCTTGTTGCAAGAAGCTGTTGGCGCGGCTTTCATCGTCTCCAGGCAAACAGACAGCCTACGCAGCTTTTCGAGCTTTTGGGGTAGCTGATAAGTGGAACCATTGGTAACTGTGCGACCATGCCCAACGAGGCGTAGCGTGAATCCGTGTGAAAGAGGGGAGACGATGGAACGCGCCTTCCTGGAGCGGCGCGACCTCTTGCCCTGGCGGAAATCCAGCGACAAAAGACAGAGCCTTTTGCTCTGCAGACATACGCAAGCGAACGGACGTACCGTATGCGATGTCGTCGACGGCTGGCAGGGCGCACGAGCAGCGGCCAGAGGGCAGTAGCACCCGATCGCGCATGAGCCAAACCCAGAGCAGTGTCCACGGCAGTTTTCGAAGCGGCGAGCGTGCGGATGGAAAGTACCGGGAGACACCGCCACAGGTCAACTATGCGAGCACGGCGCACAAGCGGACGGCGTCTGGCAATCCACGGACGGGCGGACGGGCGGCCACAGGGCCAGAGCCAAACCGATCAGCGAGAGCGGGCACGCCTTCCGGGGCAGCTGAACCGGGCAACGAGAGACGGACGGAGCGGACAGTGATCACGACGCGAGACGTGCTGGTGTCACGCACTCTGAGCACGGAGCGACGAGGGTCGACCGCCGGGGCGACCAAGGAGAGCAGGGCAGCGGCAGCAGCGGCAGCGGCAGCAGCAACGGCAGCCCTGCACAAGACGCTCGACGGACGTGGACGAGAGGCTGCATCGGTGGTGGTGCCCGCAGCAGCAGCACCGACAGCAGAGGCAGCAGTGCCGTGGAAGGCAGAAGCGATGCTGCTGGCACACACATCGGCACCACTGGCATCGCGGATATCGGTGCCGCCACTGGCAGCACAGATGCCGGGCAGCCTGCAGCCCACAGGACTGAGCAGCATGACGCTGGAGCAGCAGGAAGCGGCGATGCTGGAAGACCTGCTGGGAGTGTTTATGGGGTGCGAGGGCCAGTACATACGGTTTGGCACGAGCTACGACCCGCACGAGGAGCGCGACCGGCTGTCGGGGCCGCCATGGCGGATTCTGGGCGGACTGGACCCGAGCCTGCAGGACCTGACGGTGGTCATGCTGCGGTCGGCGACGCACTACGTGGCACTGGAGGCGTTTGTGGACGTGCAGAGCCGGGAGGGTTTCGGGTTGGTCAACCACGCGCTGTGTGCAGCAGTCCGGCGGTTTCTGCAGGACTACGTGGTGCTGATTGCGCAGCTGGAGACGCAGTTCCTAACGGACACGGGGTTCACGCTGCACGTGCTAAACATGCACATGCTACCAACGAGCCAGATGATGCTGCAGCTGTACGCGCTGGCACACGAGCTCCTGAAAAAGAACGCGTTGCTGGACGACGACGACGAGTCGGACGTGTCGAGCGACGACGGGGCAGACGACTACGACAAGATCATCAGCCAGCTGCGCGACGGGGGTGAGCTGGTGCCGGGACACGCGACGAGCAAGAAGATCTGCAAGGGCGGGGCCGTGCTGGAGACGATCACGCGGCGGCTGGAGGCCATGTCGGGCGACCCAGCAGCACGGACGCTGCTGACGGCACTGTTGCGCGAGGCCAGCCGGCCGTACATGGTGATGCTCAACGAGTGGCTGCACCACGGCGGGATCAGCGACCCGCACGGCGAGTTCCTGGTCAAGGAGCAGAAGAGCATCCGGCGGGAAGTTTTGAAGAACGACTACACGGACGAGTACTGGGACCGACGATACACATTGCGAGACAAGGACGTGCCGTCGCAGCTGGCGGGCGCGATCAAGGACAAGGTGCTGCTGGCGGGCAAGTACCTCAACGTGGTGCGTGAGTGTGGTGGCGTGGACACGAGCAAGCAGGTTCTGGACGTGCCAACGTCCTTTGACGACAGCCGCTTCCTCGACAACATCCACACGGCCTACGGCCACGCCAACGGGGCACTGCTGCAGCTGCTGCTGACGACACACGCGCTGCCAGCACGCTTGCGCTCGCTCAAGCACTACTTTTTTCTTGACCCGGCCGACGCCTTTAGCTACTTCCTCGAGCTCGGCCACAACGAGCTGCGCAAGCGAAGCCTCCGGGCCGTCAACACGGGCAAGCTGCAGTCGCTGCTGGACCTGGTCCTGCGCCAGCCCGGCAGCGCCGTCGCGCTTGACCCGTTCAAGGAGGACGTCACGGTCGAGATGAACGAGACGACGCTGGTCCAGGCTCTGCAACGTGTCGTCAACATTACCGGCATCGACCAGGGCGAGGTGCTGTCGCTGTCGATATTGGCGGCCGGCGGCAGCATGGACGCCAGCAGTGGCAGTGGCCATGGCAATAGCAGCAGCGCCGGCGAGGCAGATGGCTACGCCTCCCTGCAGCTCGACTACGCCGTCCCTTTTCCCGTTTCGCTCGTCATCAGCCGCAAGACCATCTGGCGCTACCAGGCCCTCTTCCGCTTCCTGCTCTCGCTCCATCACCTCGGCCAGCAGCTCACGACAACGTGGCAGAGCCAGATGGCCGAGCTCGCCTGGTGCCATCGCTCCACGTCGCCCGATGTGGCCGTCTGGAAACGCCGTCTCTGGACCCTGCGCGCCCGCATGCTCGTCTTTGTCCAGCAGCTGCTCGCCTTTTGCACGGCCGAGGTGATCGAGCCCAACTGGCAGGCCCTCATGTCCCGGCTCGGCGGCGGCGACGGCCAGCCCACCGCCCTGCCCGGTCGCACCGTCGACGAACTGATGCAGGACCACGTCGATTTTCTCGATACTTGTCTGAAAGAGTGCATGCTGACTAATAGCAAGCTGTTGAAGGTATGTTGTCCTTTGTTTGTGTTGTCCTTTGTTCCGTGTTCATTCTCATCTAACCCACAGATTCACGCAAAACTCATGCAGACCTGCTTCTCGTTTGTCAACTTTGCCAGCTACCTCACCCGCAACATGGACAAAATTGACCGCGACCTGGCCGGTCCTGCCCGTCCCAAAGACGCCACGCCGGCTCAGTGGGCGGCCTTCCAGCAGATGCAGGCCCAGAGACAGCCCGACGCGGCGGGCGCATCGACGGACGAGGAGACACGCAGCCTGGTGGAGCGGCTGGCCAAGTACGAGCACCACTTTGGACGCAACCTGCAGGTGCTGCTGGACGCGCTCAACCACTACGCGGCGACGGAGACGGTGGTGCTGCTGAGCCTCTGCGCACGGCTCAGCACGGCCAACCAGGGATCAGAGTACTCGGGGCTGCGGCACGAAGAGGAGATGGGGTTGTGAGGCAGTCTGGCGTTTGGTTTTTACGGAACGATGAGGCAGGTGTTCGGTAGACGCGTAAACGCTTAAACGCTTAAGCGAGTATTCAGTTAAGGGTCTAGACTGGGCCTTAGTAAATCAAGTGGGTCCCAAGGCAGATGCGTGGGAAGCAGCTCCGTAATGCATCGTCTCCTTTTTGGTAATGCCACCATAACACGGTTGGCAACGAGATCACAGCTGCCCAACGCGAGCACGACATTGAGTTTGACGAGACAGCGGCGTCGAGACCCACCGATCGACAGACACGACCAGACAAGCAGACGCAGGACAGAACGGCATTATCCCGGGCACGTCCGGTGCTCTTTTTGGTGGCAATCTTCAGCCTCCCTTTGGGCTTTCTTTGGGTGACCATTGCCGGTGCGACAGAGACGAGCGAATTTACTTGTGACTTGTTCTTTGTTTGTACTCGTGTACCATTGTGCTTCTCAGCCACACGAGTTTGCCTGGACGATGCGGCCGACGTGACGACAACCGACAAGACACATTGAGACGATGCAGCGGGCACGGGGACCGACGACGGGGTACGAGCGGCTGGCGCAGGCGGACCGATTTTCAGACGACTCGGACGACGAGATCAACGAGGCGCTGGGGGCGAGCTTTGCGTCGCTGCAGGCGGCCGACGGGCGACGGTATGCAGCACACGCGATGATGGGACAGGCTCGAGTGGGCGGCGCGATGGCGTCGTCGCTGCCGTCGACGGGCGTGGGGCAGCAGACGGCCGGGCTATCGCTGGGAGCATCGCGGCGACGGCGAGCGAACTCGGGGGTGGACCTCAAGGCAATCAACGCGCGGCTGGAGCGCTGGGCGGACGAGATCGCAGCCAAGTTCAAGAAGCGCGGCAAACGACGGACCGGGACAGACGAGGACGAGGACGAGCGGCTGGAGATCCATTACTCGGTCTTCCAGGCGCCCGAGGGCGTGCGGCCAGTGACGGCCGAGAGCCTGGCCGCGGCCGCCGAAGCAGACGCTGACACCGGCAGCCACATGTCCCAGGCCCAGTTCGAGACCATTGTCGACAGCGTCCGGACGGCCATCCATCAGGGCATGCACCCACGCATGATCGCACAGGGCTCCTCGGGCAGCTACTTTGCCCGCAACCTCGACGGCAAGGTCGTCGGCGTCTTCAAACCCAAGGACGAGGAACCCTATGCGGCCGGCAACCCCAAGTGGAACAAGTGGATTCACCGCAACCTCTTTCCCTGCTGCTTTGGCCGCGCCTGTCTGATCCCCAACCTGTCGTACGTCAGCGAGGCGGCCGCCTACGTGCTCGACGCCCAGCTGCGCACCCACATGGTCCCCTACACCGACGTCGTCTACCTCGCCTCCCGCTCCTTTCACTACCCCTTTTGGGATCGCTACGCCCACTCGCGCGGCGGCAAGGCCCTCCCGCCCAAACCGGGCAGCTTCCAGGTCTTCCTCACCGGCTTCCAGGACGCCAACATCTTTCTCCGCGAACATCCCTGGCCCGATCAGTATCTGTCCGGCTTCCGCACTGGTCGTCGCCGTGGCGGCCCTGGCACCGGCCGCCGTCCCCGCTGGGCCGACAACTGTCGTCCGGCCGCCAAAACGAGTCGCTCCCGTCATCCCAGCGGAAACAGCACGCCGTCTGGCCGCACGGCCGGCAGCACCAACGCTGACTCCGCCTACGACGACGGCTACAGCGACTACGATGACGGGTCGCCGCCCAGCCCCGAACAGATCCTCTCGCCCGACAACTTTGTCTGGACCGAGCCGCTCAAGGCCGCCTTTCGTGAGGAGCTCGAGAAACTCGTCATCCTCGACTACATTATGCGCAACACGGATCGAGGCCTCGACAACTGGATGATCAAGGTCGACTGGTCCACCCAGGCCGTCTCCATCGCGTCCGAGCCCATGCATCTACACATGGAGGACAGCGGCAATGGCAACGGCAACGGCAATGGCAACGGCAATGGCGCCATGGCCGGTCATGACTACGACGACGATGGCAACGATACACCGCGGCCGGTCGACCTGGGATCACGTGACATGAAATCCCGTGCTTCATATCCATCCTACCGCGCA
Source organism: Grosmannia huntii (assembly GCA_019925595.1). Taxonomy (NCBI): domain Eukaryota; kingdom Fungi; phylum Ascomycota; class Sordariomycetes; order Ophiostomatales; family Ophiostomataceae; genus Grosmannia; species Grosmannia huntii. The sequence continues at coordinate 324,983 of JADHKJ010000018.1, forward strand.
CAGCAGCCGATGCAGGCAGCCAGTCCGGCCGAGAGCACCGGCCTGCCCAAGATCACGGTCGGAGCGATTGACAACTCGCTGTCGTGGCCGTGGAAGCACCCGGATGCGTGGCGGAGCTTTCCGTTTGGCTGGTTGTTCCTGCCGGTCGACCTGATCGGCCGGCCATTCTCGCAGCGGACGCGGGAGCACTTCTTGCCGCTGCTGACATCGACGGCCTGGTGGTCGCAGACGCAGCTGGCGCTGCGACGCATTTTCATGATGGACCCGGACTTCCAGGAGCGCATGTTTGCGCGGCAGATGGCCGTGATGAAGGGCCAGGCGTGGAACGTGGTGGAAACGCTCAAGACGGCCGACCACGGACCCCTGGAGCTGACACGGCGCGCCAAGGTGTGTGTGTGGGATGACCTGGTGGAGGTGCCGATTGCGGTGCCGATGCGGGCGACGAGCTCCGAGATCCGTCGTCGCGCCGAGTCCGAGATTGCGCGCGCGATGGAAGAGGAGATGGACATTGGGTCAGCGGGCGGGCGAGGTGCCGGTGTCAGCGGCGGTGGTGGTGCAGGTGGAGGTGGAGGTGGAGGTGCCGGTGGAAGCAGTGCAAGCGACGTGGCCGGAGGCAAGGCACAGCGTGGCGGCGCCGACGACGACCTGCTGCTGCTGGGCAGCACATCGCCACTGCCCCAGGCGACCCCGGCCGCACGGCTGCCACGGCCAGGCCGCTTTGAGCTGACCAAGGAGGCCGACGAGGACGGCGAGGGCATTGGTGGTGGTGGGACGGGCAACGGGACCAGCACGGCCGGCCATCCCAACCGCGAACACGAGCGGCGGTACAGCTACGCGACAGCGGCGACGCGGCGCAACAGCAACTCCATTGCGCAGACGCTCTACAGCGGTGGCGGTGGGCCGTCGACGTCGCTCAGCGTCAATGGGCCGCTGTCGAATCCGTTTGGCCAGACGCACGGGCGGGTGTCGTCCGTGGACGGCTACGTGTACGACGAGGACGTCGAGGGCGACCTCGGATACGCAGCAGCCGAGGGGATGGAGAACAATCGGCGACGGGTGATTGTGGAGCGACTGGAGCCGGTGAAGAGCAAGAATCCAGTCTTTACATGGTGTTGAGGGGGGGGATAGGAGGAGAGGGAGAGAAGAAAGGATGGGACAGAGAGAGAGAAGAGGGAATAGGGGGAGAGAGAGAGAGAGAAGAAAGGAATGGGACAGAGAGAGAAAGAGAAGAGAGACGACAGACGAGACGACAGACGAGACGACAGACGAGACGACAGACGAGACGACAGACGAGACGACGAGAACGAGACGAGAAGATCAAGGACGAGACGAGAAGGACGAGATGACTGCTTCCTATATTTCTTTACTGTTTGTACGAATGCCTTTCCTAATTCTGTACACGTCCTGTCTTCTGGTCTCGTTGGATACGCGCATACTACATAGAGGACAGCATTCTATCATCTGCATGTAGACGGTGGCTACTGCGTGGTGTCTCGTCGTGCAACCGATGGACTGTCTTCCCACACATCCTAAACACACCCCTCCTCCTTGTCTGGCAACCGGCCAGTCGGGTCAGACGGTGCGAATACGAGTGTCCTGATTGGGGGCGAAAAGGCAGGCAAATATAGGACAAGGAGAGCGGGAGAAGACCGCGGGAGAAGACCAAAGGAGAAGAGCCAGATGAACGACAAGAGCAGGATGGCCATCGACAGGTCTCGACAAAAGACAACCACAAGGCTGACAAAGACAGATCCCCCAACACAGCGTCCCGACACGGCGGAAATGACCGTTCAGGGGCGAACCTGCTCGCTGGGATGGCCTCTTCCCCCTATTGTCCTTCTCCTTTCGTCTTCAGGGGGTCGCCCCTCCGAATACACCTTACATAACACCATTACCTCATTCTCTTCGCCACTTCTTTCTGCCTTCTCCATTCGGCCAACCATGTCATCGCAATCTCCCCTCCCCAGCAGCCCTTCCCGGCGCATTCGGGCCCTGTAGCTGACGCTAGCTTGTATTACCGAACGTTAAATTGCGCCATTGCCTGGCAGACGAGTAAGAAAAGAAAAAAAAAGAAGAAAAGTATAGAAAAAAGAAAAAAAAAGAAAAAAAAAAGAAAAAAAAAGGAAGAGAAAAGAGAAAAGAGGCGTCAACTTGCGGATTGTGCTACCAAAACACAGCCGTCTCCTGCGCAACAGTAGATGAAACGGCATCACTCTTATCCATAATTAGCCAGTACGCTTGGCCGAATCCAAGCTACCGGGATGCTGACTCGTCCACCGTTCCCTCTCATTACTTGGCACCCTATACCAGCCTCTGCTATCTGCTAGGGAGCTTGCCCTGATTACGGCCCTTCTGACGTGTCACGGCCACGAGAGCCAGCCGAAATCACCTGCGCAAACCAGAAGCGCCGCTTGGACGGACAGCTGTCATGATGCCGAGGCACAATCTCGCCAGGCCCTAGCAATGCAAGATACTACGTAGGGACCACTCGTATCCCAAAGGAGCCAGCGCTTAAGCACAGCCAGTCTCTATATCAGAAGGGGGGTTGTAAATAAAACCGGGGGGCAAGGAGGGGGAGTCCGCCAGCATGCGGCGTCTGGAGCGGGAGACGTGAAAAAGAAGGGAAACTAGGATGAGGACAAAAGTATGAGGAAAAAAGACGGCGGCCACACCAACGTGGGCCAGTATCGTACGTGGAGCTGTGCCATTCGAGCGAGTCGAGTTGGACGAAGAGACGCGGCAGCCATACTGAGGTCTGAAAGCAGGCGGAGTCTTGGCCGTGTGCTGTGAGCAAGATGGCCTCCGTACATCCCAGTGGAGGCTCTCGGCAGGATGAGTGCCCGCTAGGCCTGCCGCTTGTCCGCTTTTCGCATCTTGCGTTGTACTCGTATACGCGTACGACATTCGCGTATCGAATAGCATTCGTGCATACGCGCATCTGCGTCTGTTGCCTGGCCGATCGCGGCAGCAGCAGCAGACAGGCAGGAAACAGCTCCTCTGCATGTCCTGGATGTCGAGATGTGCTGCGGACAAAACAAACACGGCCGCACAGGGCAACAAATCCCGGTGGTCTGGGAAGGAGAGAGAAAGCCTGTCCGTGAGTCAATACGAGTGTGCGCCGGGCAAGACGCTCCGATTGTGTTAAAGTACTCCGGTGCCTCTATGACGGCGGTGCTGTCCGCTCGTCCTGCCCAGCGCTAGTCTGAGCTACCCGTCTGTCCAGGTTTCATGGTGTCCCATGGCGTCGCGCTAACGGCCAGGACCGTCTTTTGAGCGGACCAGATACCAGAACGAAACAAAGCATTGCTCTTGTGCCGCTGCGCTTCCTTCATGTTAGTGCTGCAGTGCTGCAGTCGAGGCCCGCTTGTGGATATGGGCCGTTGGGAGAAATCAGTATTGTCAACCGTCTGCTCCAGAGATGCAATGCAATGTACCAGTGATCCGCGTACTGCGACGGGCCGTTAACGAGCGTGAAGATCCGTTTCCTTGCGACATCGACTAGCGAAGCGCAACTCTGATTAGCCAGAAAATCAATGCAAAAAGAACAAGGAGGAGAACGGAGTACGGAGTAGATAGTCCAGTGGGGAGGATGACGCCTCAATCACCCGTTCCACTTAGTATCAAGGCATATTTTTACACCACAGACTACCAGCCGAGCCAGATACCTCGGACAGGAAAGAAAAAAACGACCCGTGTCCTCGGCGAGCAGACGCTCGGTGAATGGCTGTTGCACAGCGACGTATGTGGCAACACCGGCTGAACAGCAAAATCGAATATTGCCTGTTGATGCCCGAGCGAGCCGGGAAACTCATTGGTCCAGTGCGCACACGCAGACTGGCTGCAGACAGTCCATGCCTAATACAACCCCTGGACGGCACTCGCAGAAAGAGAATGGCACCGCCAGGGTCGGCAAGCTGGACCGACAAAATCGCCTCCATCGACTGGCATGCCCTCCCTCGCTGTCCTCTTTCCACCAGCAGGTCCTTTGGTCCTTTCCCATTACCGGTTAATGCCGTTTCGAAACGGCAACACCCTGGCGGGGCCGTGGCGGCTTTGCCCTTTGAATCCCAAGGCCATGCCCTCGGGATTTCTGGTAGGCGCTCCTCGCCTCCCTGTCCTGGCCTTGTCCTCGTTCTGGGCTTCTCGTCCTGCTGCTCGGAGATCCCGTGGCATCGTTGCACCACAGCAGGCGGATTTCACCGCGAGCGTGCAACCATGCAACCCGCCTGCCGTCTTCGTTTCGTCTGCTGTCAAGACCCATTATTGTTCCTGGATTCGCATAACCACCATCGCTCCTGCGCGCCTGAATCTCATGTGCCTACCGGTTTTCTGGGTCTTTTATTATTCAATCTCCCAGGTCGAGTGCCCACATTTAAGCCAGGGAGCCACATCCCATGTCGCTGCTCTCAGGCTACTCGTATGTACGTGTCAGTAGGCACATAGCACGACGGACCATCCATCTGCAGCACAGCAGAATAGTGGCAGTGATATGACGAGGGTGTGCTCCTAGACCAGAACGGAGGCCAAGCTCGGCACCGCCTTTCCCTATTCGTCGCAGCCACAGGACTAGGCTGCCTGCCAGTAGGTTGGAAAGAGGCGGCGAGAATGTGATAGGGCGGGACCCGTCGCAAATATGACGAACCAAAGGACCAGGGAGCCAGAGCAGAAAGAAGCATGGGTGGTGTGTCGGGTGGGAGCATAGAACGGGGGGCCCTATCGAACTAAGACCGTCCTCGTGGTCCTGCACATGGTCAAACGAATGTGTCCGAACGAGCCTGCGATGCCATGTCCCGGTTATCTGGAGACTAGGAGAGGACCGAAGACTGCCAATTCTGGCTGCGGAACCGAACAGGTCGCAGAGGCAGCTGTAGCGTGTAGCCACCTCATTTGCCGGCAGCAGCCTACCCGCACCGGCGGCAGCGCATGTCCTTCCTTTTTTTGGGCAGCAACGCTCCGAGGCTCCAGTTTGTTGGCCGGGTGAGGAGCAGGGCTCTCTCTTGCCTCACAGCCGGCAGCGCGCAAACCCAAAGGCCACCATCACCGCCAGTGTCAGTGCCCACTTTGCAACGAGCCATGTCCACCTTGGCAGGGCGACAGACAGCTTCCGCCAACGGTGGCGTAAGATGACGGTTCTGACACGGCCTATGTGCGAGCTGCTCGCCCGCCCTAACGTGATTGCTGCCCCTATCGATTCCATGGCTGGGCAGGGGGGGTGGTCCATACTCTTCCTGTCCATCGATGCGTCTTTGACGCGCTGGGATTGGTTGTGGCAGCAAAGCCAGCGGCTCTCTGCCAATCTCCGCCCGTGCTTGTGTCTCCAACTTCTTCCTCCATTCTCCTGGGTGCCGGTGTGCAGGCGTCTTTTGTGAACATCGTCTGTCCAGCAATGTATTGCCCTTTCATGTCCCGGTGTAAGCACCCGCAGAGTGCCGGTCGGCGACGATATCGTGGGGTGAGTGTGTTCCACGTCACCTAGAGCTTGTCTACCTGGCGAGGCCAAGAGCACCGACCCACTTCCAGGAATTATGTGTGTTGCCCTCCCAGGCGGTATTACACCTCCCAACCCCAACTCTGGCTTGCAGGCCCACGATTTGGTCCCGACAGCCCAGAGGCTAACGGGCATGGCCGCAGCCCAAGAACCCATCCCACCGTTTTGTCGGCAGACAAAGCGAGTAAGAACGCGAGCTGTCCAAAAGGCCTTTGTGGTGAAAATGCTTGTCGCCCATACGTCCATATCGGTTGTCGGAAAGCCTCCTTAAAATTCGATGCCCCAAACCCTCAGATTCCTTTCTGCCGTTCGTATCTGTTTTTTTCTTCACACTTTCGAAAAGGACTGCGTCGACATCCTCCTCTTGTTGCTTCGGCCTTCCCCCGACACAATTTGGCCATCATGGCAGACAGGTAACAAAAAGCTCGCACTCGCCCCTTTATCGCCTCGTGCAGGCCCCAAGGCTGGGTAGGTAACAATTGTGATGCAGCACCGACCCAACCGTCCCGCTCGACGAAATCTTCAACCAGACCATCACCTTTCACGACAGAGAGTATCAGCTGTATTCGCTAGAAAACAACGCGTATTTCTCACCCATAGACGAGGTATTGTATTCCAGTGAGGCGAGCTGTGGCGCGTCCGTTTGATTCACCTTCACGTCGGAACGCCCGTGAAGGAAGCATCCCCTGAAAATTGGCTTGCTGACCTTCCGCCGTCTAGGATGAGGGCGAACGGCTTCAAATGGCGCACGAGGCATTCAAAAAGCTGTTCGATAATCGCCTAATCTTTCCGCCCATCCATAGACTGAAAAATGTTCTAGATTGCGGCTTTGGATCCGGATTATGGGCTGCCGAGGTTGCCATGACACATCCCAAATGCGAGGTTCGTTTCTTATCATACTTTCATTTTCTTTCCTTCCACCGGACGGTGCCCGACCGGGCTTTCCAGACAGCTAGACCATGGTTCCTAGCCATGACCGGCATGTGCATCCAGACGAGAGCCAACTTGTTGGCTTTCTTCTTCTGCCATGTAACATAGCAACATAGTTGTTGTTTCCTCAAGGGGAGCGCAAGGCAATCCGCTTGATTTTGAAAATCAAATATGTCCTTGAACACGGCACAAGCATAGCCGAACCAGTGTGTGCCACTGTCGGGCAGTGGGAAACATCAACGCAGACGAAGTTGAGGCTGATCGTGACGTGGTAACAGGTAGTCGGCGTCGACATCAGTCCACACATGATACCGGATGATGACTTGGCAAACCTTGATCTCCAGGTGGACGATCTGAATAAAAGGCAAGGCCCCCAAAACAGCATGCAGAATGGCACCCTCATGTCGGCCTTTCTGACCAAAGCTTTCGAATCAGATTCACCTTCGAGACGGGCGAGTTCGACCTAGTACACAGTCAGATGGTGGCAGGCGGCATCAACACGGATCGATGGAAACACTATCTCAAGGATATGCACCGAGTCTTGCGTCCAGGCGGCTGGTGCCAGATCGTTGAAATTTACTTCCAGGCCCAGTCGGACAACGGATTACTAACAGACGGTGAGCAGAAACCACATTGGCGTTCCGCGCTGAAAGAACTGTGTTTAAGGAGAGTGCTGATCAAAAGCGGTTGTTGCAAGACAACGCTCTGAGGCGTTGGTCCAAGCTGTACCTGCAGAGTATTAGTCGGTACAAAGATCCACGGGCGCCGGTGCGGATGGAAACTCTGGTCAAGAATGCCGGGTTCACAGAGGTTGAAACGACCTTTCTGCAACTCCCCATGTGTGCTTGGCCAGCCGGTAGTACTCCCCTTGCATTCGGAGGAACGACCAGTTTGAATGTGCCGTTCTAACACTCTTTAGATCCCCGCATGAAAGAAGTCGGAAGATTGAATCGGGGCAATGTACAGAGACAGCTGGAATCTGAGGCCATGTACCTGTTCACGGAAAGACTGGGGTTTGTGCACCCTGCCGGAAGGGTTGCTTGTCTGTGCTTTATTAACGCGGTTTCTTCGATCCCACAGAATGACCCACGATGAGGCGCAGTTGCTCATCGCCGAGGCCCGTTCCGAAGCAGACAACCCAGCAATAAAGGTATGTTGAACAGCGCGGCAAAAGGCGCAAGAGGCACTCAGTCGTGGACGCCGGAGTGGTGATGACGTCAGCTTTCGAATCGGTTGTTCGCTAATACAGGGCGTTTGATTAGGCGTATTTTCCATTGTGAGTATGCAAACGGCCGTTGTCTTTTAAGCCATCACTCTAACCAGTCGTGTACTTTCGTCAGGTATGTTTGCATAGGCCGGAAACGACGCTAGCCCCCGGCGACTCTGATGAAGTTGAGATTGGCGGATGGCCGAAGAAGCAGAAAGACTGAACAAGTGTCTGGTTGGAGAGACTGGCGTAGTTGAAATGCTTGTGGGGTGGCGCAACAAGGATGGGAGACATACAGCATTACTCGAGCGTGCATGACGGAGGTGTACATGCTCATTGGAGTTCAGGTCTTGGTTCCCAAAGCTGTTGAACGTTCTAGTTGTTTATATTCCCTTTATGAGATGTCCCTGTGTTGACGATGTCCATGCCCTGATTTTGTTGGCCGTACCGAAAATGTAAAAATCTTGCCCCATTCCGTTCTTTTGTGACTGGTGTCAACTCTTATTTCCCGAATTCGACTCTCCAGAACCGGAGAGGTTATGAGGTAAACACCATCATGGCAAGCAGGAGAATGAGATAATGATGACCGCCGGGTGAGCTGTTTTTCCCTTCTTTCCTGCTGGGATGGCGTGTTGTTCAGAGAAAGACACCTTCGAGAAGCAAACAGCGGGTTTCCACGAGAAAGGACGACAGATTGGCCGAGACAAACAGTCAGGCCGCATAAACTGCACACGGAGGAGAGAGAGAAGGGGCCTGACAAAAGGAGGTTGAATGGGGATGGGAATGGGAATGGGGAAAGAGGACGAGAGCCGTCACTAGTACAAAGTTGCAAGATTGTCTCAGCTAGGCAAGAACGACCATGATAGGCCAACTTAGGCATCTTACCACAGCTAGTCAGGCTGGGTAGCAGGAAGGAGTGAACAAGCACAAGATACGGAAGGAGCGGAACTGCCACACTGACCGACATAAACCGTAGGCCGTCTAGATGGATATTACCTGGCAGGAGAGGCATCTCGTCGATGAAGCGGAAGCCGGACAGCGGACAGCGGACAGCGGACAGCGGACAGCAGACAGCAGGACAGCGGTGCAGTGGCAGCAGCTGTTGCCACGGGCTGGGCTGGCCGTCCAGGGCTGGCGTCGAGGCTCGAGCTCGAGCGACAAGTGCAGTCATTCGAACTATACCCCAGGATCCATCTTGACATGCTGTTTGCCTTCTTGTGTGAAGCAGACGAGGCTAGTGCTAATATTGGAGCTCGTTATGAGCGCGTTAGCCTTGAATTGCAGCAACGCCAGCGCTGGGCCCTGGTCCCCTTCTTGTGGCGGCGGGACTGCCGCTACGGCTCATTTCTGCCCAACAAGCAGCACGTCTGCCACCGGTGTGTGAAGAGACCCCCGCGCCCATCAGGTAGCGTGAGCCGGCTGCTTGCTATTCGCCCATGTGTGCCGGCCGTGCTCAGGGCTCGGGACCCAGGGCTCGCAATGGGAGGTTGTACGACGGACAGGCAACGATACGCGTCTATGGACGGACACAAGGTCATTTGCGGATACCGGTGTGTGTGTGGAGAGGTGGGCATGCATGCATGTGATGGCAGAGCAAGGAACCGGTCTGTCGAGAGAGGACGAGAGCGTCCCCCAGGTCCGACAGGCTACGAGAATGTGCAGATATCCATGCGCTACCGAATCCAGGAGGGTTGCGAATAGGGGTTGCCCAGAAGGGGACCCTGGTTATTCCTGGCAGCGAGCCCTCAGGCGGTCGGGCAAGGGCGATAGCAAGATCTGTCTTGTCCGAGACGTCCCAGAGCGAGGAACGAGTACTCGTGCGCAGAGTGCCCGTGTCCCATTTCCGTCCATCCGCCAAGTTGAGTGGCGGAGGGGGCTATTTCGGCATTTCAGATCACGTTGGAAGGCTGCGACGAGCCGAGCAGAGGTCTCAGCTCACAAGAGCGTGAGCGGAAGGTGACAGCAACGTGGCTCGCAGATGAGGCCTTCGCGAGGACGGGCGAAGAAGTTTCCCACGAGCTGCTTACAATGGTTCATTGCACAGAGCGCTAACGGGGGACACCTGGACAACTAGCGCCTGGCGGCTTCCGGCTCAGGTCCGCGAGATAAACCCGCTGTGGTGATTGTGTCAGGTGACTTAAGCGGCCTTGTTTCTGCCTTTGCGGAAGGAGGTTGGGTGTACGGAATACGGAGTATTGCTACGTACATGCAGCCCTACTCGTGTTTCTCTGTTGATCGCATAGGCCAGGGTTTCTCTGTACCTTTACTAGGTTCAGGCCAGGGTTTCTCTGTAGGTTTATAGCAGACGTCCTGCTATTGGCGCACGGGCAGCCTGTGCTGGACATGACACAGGCCAAAGCGTTTGAGCAGGCGCCGAAATGCTCGTAGGAACGACAAATGGAAGCATCCCGGACCCAGATGACCCAGACGGCTCGGCAACCACCCTGTTTACAAGACGTGGAAGATCGCCGCGATGTTGATGTTAGCGCTGCAGAAACGTTGTAGCCGGCTTTCAGCAGATCTGTGAGCTTTGCCGCATTGTGACTGGTCAATTCTAGTGATGGTGGGAAGCCAAAACAGCACTAAGGAAAAAGAAAAAAAAGAAAAGAAAAGAACGAAAGGAACGAAAAGAACGAAAAGAACGAAAAGAACGAAAAAGGAACACAATCGAACCAGAGTTCCGCCACCGAGTTACGTTGAACGAAGGAAAAAAAGAAAAAAAAGAAAACGTGTCAGTAAAGCCAGCAGAGCCAGCAAGGCCAGCAAAGCCAGAAAAGCCAGCAAAAGCCAGCCAGCCGGACTGTCCTATTCCTCACATCATGTCTGCTGTTCGCATTGCCGCCGCGCGGCTCTCTCCTCGCACCCCGACGATGGCCGTGCGAAGCTGCCTGGCCTGCCGGCCGTACTCCTCCTCCGCACCACCACCACCGATGCTGGCCAGGCTCAAGGGTGACCTCAAGGCGGCCATGAAGGCCAAGGACACCGCCCGACTGGCCGTGCTGCGGTCCATCCTCGCGGCCACGCTCAACGCCAGCAAGACGGCCCAGCCCATCAGCACGGACGCCCAGCTGGTGGCACTGCTGCGGCGGACGGCACGAGCATCGCAGGAGGCAGCGGCCGAGTTCCGCAGCGCCCAGCGCACCGACCTGGCCGACAAGGAAGACGCCCAGATCGCCGTCCTCGAGTCGTACGCACGCGCGAGCGGCATCGAGACCATCAGTCCCGAACAAGTCCAGGCTGCCGCCGAAGCCGTGCTGGCCGGCCTGCAGACCGAGCTGGCGGCCGGCACGGCCAAGGCGGCGGCTGGAAAGGGCCTCGCGAGCGAGGTGATGCGCCGGCTGTTGGCCCCGGGAGGACTGCTGGACGGCAAGGATGTCGACAAGAAGGACGTTGCCGTCACGGTGCAGCGGTTGACAGCACAGGCATAGACGGCCAGACGTGTAGTACGGCCAAGAAGTACGAAAAGAAGAAAAAACAGAAAAACCCAGAAAAACCCAGAAAAAGAACCAAAAAACAGAAAAAAGAATACACCCATTCCACTCGCCTCACACGAATCACACACCGCCAGAGCCTTGATTTGATGCCGTGGCACTGGCTCCTCTCCGACGCCTCGCCAGGTCGCTGGACGGCCAGAGGCGTGCGCAAGGCCTCCACCAGAAGGGTGGCTTCCAGTCGGACCGCCTGCCGGAGCGGATGGTGCGTAAACCGAGATGCGAGACTGGCGATGCGAGATGGACAGGGCGGTGCTGCCCAGGAACGCCTGGGGAGGGCCCAACAACGGGGACGGCGGACGAGGATGACCGGCAGCTGTAGATGCGCGCATCGAGAGATCCGACAGCTGACCCACACTGGCAGAAAGATACGGATTGTGCGCCGTAGTCCCGCCGCCCGAGATGAAGCTGTTGTTTGTCTCGTTCTCGCGAGAGGCCGACAGAGCAGATGTATGCACCAAATCGCGTCACACCACAACGTTCAAGGTGCCCATCATGATGATGTACATACGGAAAGCAGGAACCAGATGCTGGAACGCAATGCGCATCCGACTGTCAGAACAACGGCAGCTGAGGATCTGCCGGCTCTCCCTTGCGCACAACAAAGATCGGACTACTAGCACGTTTTCGAGCCGCGGGTTCAACATCGTGAGATTCGAATGCAGACGGTTCACCATGTACAACTCTACGGGTATCGTACCAACAGGTCCTGACAGCCGCTGCTTCCAGAGCCACGCGTCCATCGTAGTTCTTCATCCTCTCAGATCCCTGTCTGCCTGCAGACTCAGCACAGCCTCTGAACGCCGCGGATGACGCATCCAATTGCGTCAAACACAGCGGCTCACCGGCTCAAACCCTAATGTTTTCAGTTTTGTGTGCGCGAGCGTGCGTGCACGCCTCCTGTGTCCGTACGAGGACGCAGAGGCAATGCAGAACAAAGCGAGTGGCTGTCCAGAACAGGCCATTTCTGCCTTTTGGTCCACGTGGCCTCATGCAAACACAAACACAGCATACCACACGCACAGCGTCTGTCCACCGCCATATTCGAGACAGGAGACATGCAAATGCAGGAGGCATGCAAGACATTCGGAGCCACCCAACACGGACAAACAGAGCTGTGGCCGGTGGGAGGCGTTCTTGCCCGTCGTATTTTCGTACGACTTGTCATGGTAGACATTTTCCTGTCTTTGCTTTCTCGACTGCCACGACGTCGTCCCATCTCTGGACGACGGGTGGATGGGAGCCGATGCGAACACTGGCTTTCTGTTTTCTTTTTGTTTTGTTTTGCTTTTTCCTCTCTCTTTTTTTTTTTTTTTTTTTTTTTTTTTTCTCTCTTTTTTTTTCTCTCTTTTTTCTCTCTCTCTTTTTTTTCTTTCTCTTTTTCTCTTTTTCTCTTTTTCTCTTTTTCTTCTTCTTTCTTGGCGCCCTTTCTCGCATCCCATTCCACCCGGGTTGTCTCTACACTCTCCCCCGGGTGGCGACGTGGTTCGACAGCCGTAGTCTGACGACAAGTCCACCCGGAAGGAGGGGCATAAACGAAGCGATCGGGGCAAAAATAGAAAAGTCACCGAGCCTGTACGAGTTGCTCGCACGGATGGCCGATACAGGAAGAGATGCGGTTTCGAAAAGTCATAAAAACCAGAAACACAAACCACCAGCAGGTGGTGTAGCCTGACAGCACGAGATCGGCGAGACAGGCGATGGACAGCAAAGCTGCAGGCAATCCTCCTCTCTGCGCGCTGTCCGGCCTGGCGCCTGCCGGCCAAGACGCAGGCCGGACCCAGGGCCATTCCTGAGCAGGCAAGACGTGGCGCGCGTCTGTCGCCACCGTCGCTGCAACGCCGGATGGCCCAGCCGGAGCCGTCGGCCGCTACGCCTGCATCATGCTCCGTAGGACGAGCAGACAGTCGACAGACGCTTGCACGGCGCCTTCAGGCCATGTAACCAGTACATCGTACAATGTACAGGCTCGACGGGCTCGGCTCTCCGGCGGTGGACACTCGGGGCTGTTTGTTCGGGCTGCCCCTATCAGCACCCAAGGCCTCTGCGAACCCGGACGGCCGGCCACTCACGGCCGTCCAGGTGGGCTGGTCAGAAACGACGGCTTCCAGTCTAGAGCTGCTGCGGAGACGGGGTCGCTGCAGGGCAGTGGAGGCGTCGCTGCTGCTACCGCGTCGTATACGATCCAAGCTGCATCCGCACATGTAAAAATGGCAGCACGGCCGGGTCGTATTCTCGCTGCTGGGGCGTATGGGGACGGCCACGACAGATCAGACTGCATTGCCGGCCTGCAGGCCTGGTGGCATCGACATGGGGGAGGAGACCGGTTCTCTTGCGCCTCTGGTTTGGCTATCATCCCTTTGGTCGTCTTCCTCGCCCTTCTCGTGTTCCCCTCTGGCTCGTCTTCGTCCTGTTTTGCCGAAGGCCAAACCGGCTTTCCTTCTGTGACGAATGGCCTCGGCCCTGGCCGACGGCTGGGCGCCCATTCTTCCATTTCTCCATCTACCGTTGGATTTCGGGATCTGTCTGTATCTCACCATCTCACCACCCCCGTAAGCGAGGGAGGGTAAGGGCACGAACGGGTAGAACAAGTTCCTCGAGTGCAAAAAGACCGAGCTCCTCGCCACCCCGGCGCAGATCCCTCAAGGCCATTCGTCGACCGGGACGGGTGACGTGTGGCTGGTGCTCGTGTACTGCGATTGGACCGCAGGATTCCTCAAAGAGAACGCGGCTTTGTCGGAGGATCGTGTTCAACGGAGCACCGACAGAGGCCAAGGAGCTGGATTGCTTGCCCATTGCGTGAAGCCGTCTCGACATCGCAGGACGGGGTGCAGAACATGCTCCCACGCCCCTCCCCCCCCTGCTGCTTTGTTGGCACAGCGCGCGCGAAATACGCATCATCAGCTCGATAGAGAGTATACGAAGCACGGCATGTTGCCGTGATAGTGGGGCTGGAACGGCGGTCAGTAAAGTATGCTGGAAGCCGGGGCGCTGAAGGGGCGCTATTGGAATAGGAGGGAAAAGGAGGGGCAGCTCGATATAGTTACGAATGAATCTGGCAACGGCGCGGCCGTTATCGTTGTAGCTGCTGCTTTAGGCAGTCGTTTTCCCCTTGTAGTGGGCGGTGGCCTGCCCGTGCAGCTCGTAATAGCGCACGCCACAGCGGTTCCCCACTGGTTGGCCAGCTGGAGCCAGTGTTACTGTGCCCCTGTCGCAATGCGCTGTGGCCATCAGGCATTGCCGAGCGGCAAGACAGCACGAACTGGACGAGAATGCTCTTTTTGTTTCTCGTACTCGTACTCTATCTGACGGACGTACGGCCCCCAAGTTTGCTCGGAAATGCACGCGTCTTATGACTTGGCTCTCTCTGGCAGCTGGCTGCCCGATGAAGAAGACGGCTGGACGGCCTGCAGGCCGCAGTCTCTTTCGCGCAGACGTTGCCACTAAGCCGCTGGCGCGTGTGCGACCTTTCTTTTTCCTTCCTCGCTTGTCGTCCTCTGAGGGGAGATGTCGTGCATGCTGGGCGGCCGGAGCGGCTGGCTCTTTCGTCAGTGTCTCACCTGGCCTAGCTCTCTCTGTCCTCTCCTCTCCGCTTCCTCTGTCTTGTCCTCTCCTCTCCGCTTCCTCTGTCTTGTCCTCTCTCCTCTCTCCTCCCCTCTCCTTCCTGGATCACGTCGCACAGCACGGCCTGGTGACCATCTGGGGGAGCGTCTTCGGCATGCCGTCCTGCGTTGTCACTGGGTGGGCACATCACATCTGCTCGGGCACAGGGTTTCGGGCCCGTGGGATTGCCTGGGTGCCCGATGGTAAGGCAGCAGACGACGGATATGGAGAGGCCATGGCGAGGGAAGGCGTGACAGTGGATTGTACTTGCTGTCGTGCTACCTAGATCTGAGCGCAGATAAGATACGTGTTCTCTCGTCCACTCTCTCGCTCGTACTCGTGCTCGACGTGGTCGGTCCCACGGGTGGTGTCCGCCCTGTGCTCAAAAGGACGCTGAAGCACCCGTACCGGCATCAATTACTCGTTTGGGCACGCTTGCTCGAGGAAGCCTGGGGCAGACAGACGCACAGTGGCCGTCGGCTCCGCACGGCTGCGATCCTCTCCCCCTCTACGGCGTACAGTCTACCCTGGCGATGGCCTGTTTTGTAGTGGCTGGTGATTGGCCCCTCACTAGGCCCCGCCCGCAAGCTACTACGATGTACCAGGTGGGGTAACGCACCGTTTGCTCCATGCGCCTGCATGCCGGAGGGCCAGCGGGCGCCGCTGATTGGCCCGACCAGTGCATGCATGTGCCCGCGCCGTGGCTGGCAAGCCACCATTGGTGCAAGCGCTCGCTCACCGCCATTTTGCAAAGGAGGGGACCGACAGCAAGAGCGATAGAGACCAGCAGGAAGAGAGGGCCACAGAGGGGACAGAGGCCCAGACGGAACAGGCAAGAAGGGAACGAGCAAAGGAGGAAAAAGAGGAGCTCCCAGAGGAAGGACCACCACCAGATTCGAGGGGCTCTTCCCTCCACTCGTGCAGATCTCGTTACTGCCCAGTCTCCGATTCCCCAAGCCCATCAATCTTCTACTTCGGCGTCCAGTTTTCCCTTGCCTTCGTCTTGGCTTCCTCATCAGCTCTTCTCCAGCATCAGATCGTCCGTATCGGCTGAGAGAGCGAGGGCGAGTCGGCTAAGCCTCAAATAAACAAATTCCCATCTTGCTACCCCGACCCATATCTTCCCCCATCTCCTGCTTCTTCGACCTTTGTTTTTTCTTCTCGTTGGCTCCTCCTCACCTCAACCGAAACCCGCTCTAGGTCACGCACCAACCAGCCCTGATCGACCACCTCTGCACCCCTACCACTTGTTCGACCCCGGCCCCTACTCGCTCACAACCTCTTCCACCTCTTCCAACCTCGTCCAGTTTATCTATCCTCCCGACTTTTCTTCCAAACACACCCTCCTCCTTCTACACTCTTCCTCCCATATTGTATCCCCCTCGACCCCCCTTGAACGCTCATCTGCCGCTATCCCAGGATACAATCCGCCTCATGTCGTCGCTGATATAGCCTCTCTCGATCTCACACAGAGATCCGCCCCCGAAAGAGCGGTGTCCAACCCAGAACGAGCGACTCTTTCGTCAAATCCCTCTCCCGGTCTCCGTCCCCTTTTCTCTTCGCCCTCCCCCTCTTCTCACCATGTCTTTTGACTACAACAACGCTGCTGCCGGTGGAGAGGCTGCCTTTATCGACCAGTTCTATCCATACACCACCTCACCCGCCACCACATCCCCAATGACGGCCGCTCCCTCAAACCCCCTCTCTGTCTCCGACGCCTCGTCCGCCATGGTGTCTCCCACAAACAGTCAGCATGCCGTGACCTGGGCGATGCCGTACGACTATGCCACCGGCCCCGTTGCTCCGGTCGTGCCCTCAGCCGTGCAATCTCCCATCGAAGCCGCCGCCTCCTCTCCCGAAGACTCGCGCCACAGCCTCTCGCCGGGTCACATTAGCTCCGTCACGTCCAGCCCTCCCCAGGAGCTGCTCTCGCTTTCGCCCTTCCAGACCACAAATGCGAACACGCCGGCTATGTTGACCGAGTGGACGCTGCAGCAGCGACAGCGCCAGCTGCAGCACCAGCACCAGCAGCTGCAGCAGCAACTGCAAATCCAGATCCAGCAGCAGCGTCAGCAGCAATACCAGCAGTCCCAGAGCCAGCAGGCCGCCCAGGACCTGCAGCCCTACATGCAGAGCCAGGCCCTCATGAGCTTCAACCCGTTTGCCACGGCCGACTACCAGAACTCGGCGCTGACCTACCCTGCTGCCGCCACCACAACGGCCGCGCTCGACAGCCTGACGGCCTACCACGGTCTTCCCACAGTGACCGGGGCCGATGCTGCCAGCGCGACCCAGGCCTTGCAGTGGAACCTAGGCATGGCCAACTGGCAGGACTTTGATGCTGCTGCCGTTGTGATGCCGGCCATTCCCACCCACGGCCTCTCGCACCAGCGCATTGGCAGCATGACGAGCCTCGGAAGCAACTCCCCTACCGGCACTTGCATCGATGTGCACTCGCTCAGCTCGAGTGGCGACATGGGCTGGGCCACGGTGGACCTGTTTGCCCGCATGGACAGCTTCCCGCCACCCGGCTCGCAGCATCCACACGATGTCATCTTCAACCCTGGCCAGACCCTCCACCTGCGCTCCAACTCCGGCTCCTCCCAGTCGCAGTCGGACGGCAACTCGTTTGACTACGGCAGCTACGAGGAGGTCTCGTTCCCGCCCCCGTTCTCGCCCTACTCGCAGGACTCTGACACATGTCTGGACGGTTCGGGCGCCCACCGGAACTGCTTCCACACAGACGTTCCCGCCGACCACCAGCACCAGCACGCTCACCAGCACCCGCATCAACATCAACACCAGCACCGCCATGGCAACCCGCACCAGCACCACGAGCTCATCAGCCCGGCCGCCGTCGTCGCGCCCATGCCCATCAAGGCCGGCACGACGTCGCATCCGTCGTCCAACCGCCAGAGCCCCGCCGCAGGGTCTGGTGTTGGCTCCACTGCCGCGTCTGCGTCGCCGCCGGTGCGTCGCTCTTCGGGTGTCCGCAAGAGCCCCACGGCCCGCCCGTCCAAGGCGGTCGTTCGCCGTGCTTCCACCGGCAAGGATGGCCGTGTCGGCGAGAAGAAGGTGGGCCGCCGGCGAGGCCCCCTTCTGCCGGAGCAGCGAAAGCAGGCCAGCGAGATCCGCAAGCTGCGTGCCTGTCTCCGCTGCAAGTTCCTCAAGAAGACGTGCGACAAGGGCGAGCCGTGTGCCGGCTGCCAGCCATCGCACGCGCGCCTCTGGCAGGTGCCCTGCACGCGCATCGACATCAAGGATGTGAGCTACTTCATGAAGGACTGGAAGGCCGACTACTCGCGCCACCTGGACCGCGGCGTGTCCGTGTTCAACGTCAAGGGCTTCGCCCCCAAGGAACGGCTGATGTGGATCACCCACGGCTACGGCTTCTGCCTGCCCATCATGGTCCGTGAGGTGTACGTGGCCGACGACAGCTGCTTCCAGATCGACTGGGTCGAGTCGCACCTGACGGAGCAGGAGCCCATTGAGTACGACGTGCGCACGGAGCGTCTCGACGTCGGCCATGAGGGCATCAGCACCGAGAAGCTGTCCGAGTACCTAGACCGCCACATTGACGGCACCTTTGAGCACTTTGTCGACGACCACTTTGACGGCACCCCGTTCGTCACCGAGATCCTCAAGACGGCCCACCGCTACTACATGAAGCAGGGCCAGCCGGTCATCCGCAAGGCGCTCAAGCTGGTGCTCGCCTACAACCTGACCATGCACATCACCCTGGTCGAGCAGCAGGGCTCGGAGGAGCCGCCCATGGAGGGCCAGATCGACGACGAGGACTCCAAGTTCTACGGCAAGGTGGTAGCGCCCGTCATGATCAACTTCCAGATCAAGTGCGCCATGGCCGACATGTGGCGCGAGCTGCAAAAGGAAATCCTCGAAGAGCTGTCGAGCCTGTACTCGAGCGTGTACAGCGGCGATCGCCTGAAGAACTGGCCGACCATCTTCATGCTGGCCGCTATCCTGCTGATCGTCTGGGAGGAGATGCAGTTCGACTGCCACTACCGCGTGCCCGATGCCGCCTCGGTCGGCAAGTTCTGTGGCGACATGGAGGGTACGCCCGTCGGCGTCGTCGTCGGCCTGTTCCACGCCATCTCGCAGAAGCTGCCGGCCTTTACCGACTGGGACACGAAGCGTCACGGCCAGGTGCTGAACAACAACGAGGCTGTGTGCGAGGCCATGACGGAAGTGCGGCAGCACATCATGAAGCATGGTAAGCAGACCCGTTCCGAATACTCTTGATATGCCTTCTAACTCGGTGCAGATGCCTACCTCCGTGCGAGACCAAATAACACCGAGTTTGACCGCTACGACTTCGACTCGCTGTCGAACAAGTTCCTGTCCAAGCTGGTCATTCGGGCCAACTAAAGGAGATGTCAGCCCAGGCTGTTGCCGACATGCTCCCGTCCTTTTTGTGACCGTTTTCATTTGTTCTTTGTGACATTCAGCGATGGCGTTGCATCTTTTCCCTCTATCTCGCTTACCTCTCTCCGAGTCAATGTTTTGTTCACTTATGACTGGCTTTTTCTTTATTTGCTCGTCTGGTTTTCAGCCTCACCGCGGCATGCATCCACATGTGATGTGCCAAACGAAATATCTGATGATATGATTCACGCGGAAACGCCTATTCTACTGTCTGCTTCTCTGGCTGTCTGGTTTCTGACAAGGAGCACGCATTTTGCCTGCCCCACTCCCCCGGTTATGTTTACCATTTTTGATGATCTTGCCTGTCCCCCTTTCTGACGATCACAAGGAAATGATGTATGAAGGAGCCTTTGACGCCTTTTGTTTTGCTATTTTTTTAAACCTATTTTCTTTTGTTGCTCGACGAGATGGACGAGACGACTTGACACGGAATAACTACACTATGTTATGAGATTCGGAGAGACATTCTAAAATGAAGTGACAGAATACGATGACAATTGTGAAAAAACGATAAAAAAGGACGGGGGACGAGGAGTTGGTGACAAGCGACGAGGGATGGCAATGGTGATGAGCTTTCCAGCATGGACGGACGGGGAGGGATATGCGTCTGAAACGTGCATATTGCACGAGGAGAATTGGCGTTGCGATACAGAGCCTCTTGAGAACCACAAAAAGACACGACAACAGACTGGCGAGCCTGCAGCGAGGGAGTTTTGAAGGGACGGTCTTCGTTTTTTGCTTATGTTTGCTAGCTTTTCCTATGTTATTGACGACTTTCTTGCTCATCTTACTTCTGATGTGGTGCCGGCTAAACGTAGTATTAATTAAGGGCCTAGCCAGAGCTTGAGCGTATCTACTCCGTAAGATACTATGGTAGCGTCCGTCTGCTGCGAACACCTTGCTGGGCTCCACCACCAATGACGTCGGTCCCCGATGGCGATAAGCTTCAGACTCAAAGGGTGGAGTTAATGAGGGCAAAAAACTCAGAAGTACAAATGACTGCGAAATCCCTGCTGAAAAAAAAGAGAACTTTAAAAATGAGGGTTCCCGGAAATGACAGATTTTGTCTGACGATTATCGTCTGACTGGTTCAGCCTGTCGCGGGCTGGCCGACTGCGGAGCAAGCCGGGTTGGAGGTGAGCTATCTTCCAGGTATGTAATAGGAAGCCACAACCAGGCTAGCTAGCGTGGCTGTAGTTGTCCGACGCGCGGTATCATGGCCACGAGCGTGCCTTCCGAGCATGACTCTGGAATCGATATGAAAAGCTGTCACTCTCGCTGGGATCGACGGCCCGGCATTCCTGCTCAGCACTGCTCAGCAACTCTGTAGCGGTGACAGGCCGCATTTGTCAAACGAACGGGGCCTGCTTCACTTTCAGTCCACTAAGCGTTCTCGCTTGGAATGTCCGTGGCTGGTGGCTTCAAGCAGCGGCCTAGTAGTGGTACCCTAGCAGCTGCGCAGTAAACAGTGTAAGTGGAAGTACAGATACCCGAAGGATAAGTGGACCTCCTATATCATTCACTACAACGTGCTCGTACCTTCCAGCCCGGCAATGTTCGCGCGGCCTGATTGGCCAGAAATGTGGCAGCCTTTATCTGTCCGCTGCTGCGCCCCTCTCTTTCCCCGCCGCCGCCGCCTTCGGTCTGCTGAGCAATCAGGCGGCCTCGCTCCTGCCCATTCAACATTCAGGTATTTAAACACGTCACCCGTTTATCAACTCGTCCACGTTTTACCTCTTTTTTCCCTCTCTTTTCTTCTACCATCAAAATCCATCTTGTCCTCACTCTGTAAACAGGCAACACATACATTGAAAGCCGTGAAACGCTCACCGCTACCATCTACTGTTTCTACTTCCATCCTCCCCATCATAACAACCCGCCATCATGCAGATCTTTGTCAAGACGCTTACGGGCAAGACCATCACCCTCGAGGTTGAGTCGTCCGACACCATCGACAACGTCAAGAGCAAGATTCAGGACAAGGAGGGCATTCCCCCCGATCAGCAGCGCCTGATTTTCGCTGGCAAGCAGCTCGAGGACGGCCGGACGCTCTCCGACTACAACATCCAGAAGGAGTCCACGCTCCATCTCGTCCTGCGTCTGCGTGGCGGTATGCAGATCTTCGTCAAGACCCTCACGGGCAAGACCATCACTCTTGAGGTCGAGTCCTCGGACACCATCGACAATGTAAAGTCGAAGATCCAGGACAAGGAGGGCATTCCCCCCGACCAGCAGCGTCTCATTTTCGCTGGCAAGCAGCTTGAGGATGGGCGGACACTTTCAGACTACAACATCCAGAAGGAGTCTACCCTGCACTTGGTGCTGCGTCTGCGCGGTGGCATGCAGATTTTCGTGAAGACGCTTACGGGCAAGACGATCACGCTGGAGGTGGAGTCATCAGACACAATTGACAATGTCAAGTCGAAGATTCAGGACAAGGAGGGCATCCCGCCAGACCAGCAGCGGTTGATCTTTGCTGGCAAGCAGTTGGAGGATGGCCGCACACTGTCGGACTACAACATTCAGAAGGAGTCGACGCTGCACTTGGTGCTGCGTCTTCGTGGTGGCATGCAGATTTTTGTTAAGACGTTGACAGGGAAGACGATTACGCTGGAGGTGGAGTCCTCGGATACGATTGACAATGTCAAGTCGAAGATTCAGGATAAGGAGGGCATCCCGCCAGACCAGCAGCGGTTGATCTTTGCTGGCAAGCAGTTGGAGGATGGTCGCACACTGTCGGACTACAACATCCAGAAGGAGTCGACGCTGCACTTGGTGCTGCGTCTGCGTGGCGGCCAGTAAATGGGAGGATGAGAGATGATGTTACGACTTGGAACTGTATGTAGTAATCTGAGGGAAATAGCGGATAAGAGCGACAAAGATCTCGAGTGATCAGAGCGATCAGAGCGATTCTTGGGCTGCTTCTTATTTGCAAGATATCCCTCACAGCGTTCGAGATTCGTCTGCTGAATATAAAAACCAGACTGGCAACATGTTTGCCAGCAACCAACATATTTGATCTGCTTCAAAAGTGCTCGTAGTTAGTCGTGAGTGTGCTTCAATGCGTCATCGGTGGAGCCACCAGCAGCGAATGGTGGGGCGTCGTGCCAGCCAAAATTCGACCGACTGGCAGCCGTTGCCACTGAGCACCTTCTGGAATTGGCGGACTCAGTCGCGGCGGGAAGGCACGTGAACAACGCTGGCAACAGCTTCTGTATTTAGAAGGCAGCGTAGCTTTCGCCGTAGTCAGATCACATTCAAGTTGGCACGTCGAAAGCAACGGCTTGAGCGGCCGTGGACTGGCTATGCCTCGTTCGTACTACTACCACCTCAAATTCGAGCTCTACGCGACGCCTGACCCAACGGGCGCAAGAACAGGCGACGACGATCGGCAGCAACCGGTGTGGCAGCCTGGGCCGGGGGGCAGCATCTTTGACGACCTGCCGTGGCACTACTCGGCAGCCCAGGTCGAGAGCGAGGGGGACGAGCCAGACGCGGGCCGGCAGGACGCGGCGACGGCGAGAGACTGGCGGTTTGGGAACGTGCGCATTGCCAGCTTTGACATGGAGGACAGCGGTGGAGGCAGTCATGGAAAATCGGCCGAGTCGACAGATTCGGTCGAGTTGGCAGGTCCCGTAGCCACGCCTGCGGCGTCGTTGGGGCCGATGCTGGGCGGCGCAGGCCAGGCGACACGGGCACGGTACAGCCAGCTGGCGACCAAGACGACCAATGCGGGCTGGGGCATCGTGCATCTGTACCGGGAGGGCGGTGCGGCGGTGGCAATGGGCGACTCCAACGGCGGTGACGAGGACGGCAGCGACGGGACAATCCTGTGCATCCCAGCAGTACCCAGCTACCTGACGCCACGCGACTTTCTCGGCTTCGTGGGCGAGCGGTGGCGCAGCGACGTCAGCCACTACCGCATGGTGTTGACAAGCCGGACGAACCGCTACATGGTGCTGCTCAAGTTCCGCGAGGCGGCGCGGGCGCGCGAGTGGCGGGGAGCTTTTGACGAGCGTGTTTTCAACAGCATGGAGGCGGAGATCTGCCACGTGGCCTACATCCGGTCGATCAGCATCGAGACGCCGGGACAGTGGCGGGCGGCCGTCGGCGGAGGCCATGGCAGCGGTCAGGGAAGTGGTCCTTCCTCCGGCTCTCCGCGGCCGTTTCCACCACCGACACCGAATCTGATCGAACTGCCGACGTGTCCAGTCTGTCTGGAGCGCATGGACGACACGGCCGGCCTCATGACGATTCTCTGCCAGCACGTCTTCCACTGCACCTGTCTACAGACGTGGAAGGGGTCCGGCTGTCCGGTCTGCCGGGCGACCAATCCGCTTCCGACGGTGGAGGGGGCTCCCGAAGACACGAGTATGGGTGGCGCGGCGACGTTGTCACCTAGCAAAGCGACGGCGCGGCCATTCGGCACGGGCATCTCCAATTTGTGCGCCGTGTGCGACTGCGCGGACGACCTGTGGATCTGCCTGATTTGCGGTAACGTGGGCTGCGGGCGATACAAGGGGGGCCACGCCAAGGACCACTGGAAGGAGACGGCACACTCCTTCAGCCTGGAGCTGGAGACGCAGTACGTGTGGGACTACGCGGGCGACATGTGGGTACACCGACTGATCCGGGCCAAGGGCGACGGCAAGGTAGTGGAGCTACCGGGGCGATCAAGACGGCGAAGAGGAGGAGGAGGAGGGGGGATGGGAGGGAGACAAGTGGGAGAAGGGGGACGAGTGAGGGGAAGAGACGGCGACGATATCCCGACGGACGACTCGGACGACGCGGACGAGGCAGACGGGAGCGAAGACGAGGAAGAGGTGGTGCCACGGGCGAAGCTGGAGCGGATCGGACTGGAGTACACACACCTGCTGACGAGTCAGCTGGAGAGCCAGCGGGTGTATTTTGAGGAGCTGGTGAGCAAGGCGGCAGACAAGGCGGCGGCAGCAGCAGCGACGGCCGAGCAGGCAGCAGCACAGGCAGCACAGACGACAGACGAGCTACGGGCGCTGCGGACGGCCCACGAGACGTTAGCACAGACGACGATGCCGGCGCTGGAGCGCGATGTCGAGCGCGAGCGGCGACGGGCCGACAAGGCGGCAGAGCTGGCACGCAGCCTCGGTCGGTCGCTGCAGGAGGAGAAGCGGGTATCAGAGGGCCTGATGACACGGATCCACCACCTGCAGGACCAGGCCACACAGGCACAGGCACAGGCAGCCGAGGCACAGGCAGCACAGGCCGAGCTGCAGGAGGCCAACCGCGACCTGACCATGTTTATTTCGGGACAGGAGAAGCTGCGGGAGCTGGAGGCCGAGGGACAGGTGGAGGCAGGCGAGCTTGAGGAGGGGACGGCAAGCGTGCCGGAGGAGAAGAAGGGGAAGGGGAAGAAGGGGGGAGGTAGGAGGGGGAGGTAGGAGGTAGGATTAAGAAATGTGGTTGGATAGAGGGAGTTGTGAGGACTAAGTTTGATTGGACTGATTGTGTTTGGTTGGACTGATGTTTGGTTGGTGAGGAGGGACGGGATGAAGCGGAGGTGACGAAGAAACAATCTCGGCGGAATGGATAGAGAAATGGTGGGAAGATATCATGGCAGTATGAAGATGTTGAGGTGGATGGAAAGACCAGGTGTATGTTTACTGTTTTTCATTATACCAGGCTGTCGGCAGAACGAGACCAACAATAAAGGTCCAATACGACTACGAGTATTGAACAGAACCAACTCGTCGAACCGATTCTCCATCACCACGGCTGACAGATCTGGGGATAGACCCGACAGAAAGTCTGGGGAACGACGAGGAGAGACGGTGTTGGCGCCGGTTTGTCAGCGGCCGCTGGTCCCTTAGTCTGACCTGTCACTGGCGTCAAGTCTCCCCCTCATCCGGTTGTTGGGGCTGGGGGAAGCCTTGTTTTTGTTGGGCCCGAGTCTGAAGGATTACTCGGGTATCTGTTGCTTACTCACCCACAACCCTTCCTTCCTGTGCAGCCTTGTTTGCCCTGCTCTATCGCTGCTTCTACAGCGGGAGTACTCCGTGCAGGTGACATTAAAACGGCCGCCGATCGCTCTTGCCCTTGGCAGCGGAAGCTACATGCACGATCTTGGATTCGTCTTGGATTTCCTCGTTTTCGTCTTTTATCCTTCATCGACACTTGTCCTCTTCTTCACCCATTCCAATACAGTGGCAGGCGTCTGTGCTGTCTCCCGAGGATAAAAGCGGAGCACTCTTCTGGGATGTGGTCTGAGCATCTTTTTCTGCCATTTCATTAAACTCGCATTTTCCTACCCCAGACAAAACTGCTGTCACGCTGAGCCAGACCCCTCCAGCCTCCACCGCCCCTCTGGGCTCCCGCGCATAACGTCGTCTCGACCGGATCCGCCGGCGAGTCGTCAGCTTTCGTCTCGTGTCTCGTGTCTCGTGTCTGTCTTTTCTGTCTCACACTTGTCGACTGTGTCTCGGACAGGACGAGTGCGTTTCGGTTTCTTCGATCTCGACCTCCCGAGCTCCTCGACCCGAGCTCCTCGGGCGACATGGCAGAGAAAAAGACGGACGGCGCGGTCGTGCCAAACGGGCAGGCGGGCGAAGATGCTGCGAAAACAGACAGCCAGGCGGCAGCCAGGGCGGAAAAAGACCTCTACCCCATGAGCAACTGGAAGTACGACACGTTCCTCTGGACCATGTCGATCCTGGTCGACCTCTTCTTCCGCGAGGTCCATCCGCGCGGATCGTGGAAGATCCCACGTGACGGCCCAGTGCTCTTCGTGGCGGCCCCCCACGCGAACCAGTTTGTGGACGCGCTGATCTTGCAGCGCACGCTGCACAACGAGGCCAAACGACGGGTGTCGCTGCTGATTGCGCAGAAATCCGTGCACGGCTTCATCGGCTGGGCGTCGCGCCAGGTTGGGTCGGTGCCGGTCGGCCGAGCACAGGACTCGGCCAAGCCAGCAAGCGGCACCATCTATCTGCCCGACCCCATCCACGACCCGACGCTGCTGCGTGGCGTCGACACCTCGTTCGACACGGTGGCCGCAGTTGGCAGCATGATCTTCCTGCCGTCCGTCAAGGGCAAGAGCGGGTCCAGCGTGGACATTGCAGAGATACTGGGGCCCGACATGGTCCGGCTCAAACGGCCGTTCCAGGGCCGGACACCAATGATGCAGTTGACGGGCTGGACGGCCAGCACCGACGTCGACGAGGACGGGCACTTTCTGCGCGACATTGCAGGCCCGGCGCCGGGGTTCCAAGGCACCAAGTTCAAGCTGGCCGCGCACATTGACCAGACAAAGGTGTACCACGCCGTGTTCAACCGGCTGCGCAACGGCGGCTGCGTGGGCATCTTCCCCGAGGGCGGCAGCCACGACCGCACGGGCATGTTGCCGCTCAAGGCCGGCGTGGCCATCATGGCGCTGGGCGCGCTGGCCGAGTCGCCCGACTGCGATCTCCGCATCATGCCGGTGGGCATGAACTACTTCCACGCGCACAAGTTCCGGTCGCGGGCGGTGGTGGAGTTTGGGCCACCGCTGTCGGTGCCGGCAGAACTCGTGGCCATGTACCGGGACGGACGGCGCCGCGACGCGATTGCACAGCTGCTGGACATGGTGCATCAGGCGCTGGCAGCCGTGACGGTATCGACGCCCGACTACGACACGCTGATGTTGATCCAGGCGGCACGGCGGCTGTACAACCCGACGGGCAAGAAGCTGCCACTGCCGCTGGTCGTCGAGCTGAACCGGCGGCTGGCCATGGGCTACGACAAGTACAAGGACGACGAGCGGGTGCGGGCGGTGACAGAAGCGGTCAAGGACTACAACCGGCAGCTGCGATACCTCAACATCCGCGACCACCAGGTCAACTACGCGCGCATGCCGTGGTGGAAGGTGTCGGCGCTGTTTGTGCTGCGACTGGGACAGCTGATGGTGCTGTCGGTCGGCGTGCTGCCAGGACTGCTGCTGTTTGCGCCCGTGTTTGTGGTGACGAAGCTGTACAGCCGGCGCAAGGCGGCCGAGGCGCTGGCCGGATCGGCGGTCAAGATCCAGGGCCGCGACGTGATGGCAACGTGGAAGCTGCTGGTGGCCATGTTCTTTGCGCCGATCCTGTACAACGCCTACTGCGTGTTGTTTGTGATCAAGTTTGGATCCGACCGCCTGTGGGGCTACGTGCCGGCCTGGGCCACCGAAGCGCCCTGGTGGCTGGTCTTTCTGACGGGTTGGATCGTCTTTCCGCTGATCACGTTTGCGGCCCTGCGCTTTGGCGAGGTTGGCATGGACATTGTCAAGTCGCTGCGGCCGTTGGTGCTGTGCATGATCCCGTCGTCGAGCTACAACATCCACAAGCTGCGCGAGCGCCGGGCTGAGCTGCAGGTGCGCGTGACCGACCTGATCAACACCCTGGGCCCCGAGATGTTCCCCGACTTTCCACACAAGCGACTGGTCCGGGTGCCGGTGGGTGACGGAGACGCTCGGCTGTCCAACGGCACTGCATCGCGACCGGCAACGGCGACACAGACATCGCCTCCGCGGGTGCAGCACCGGCGTCACGACAGCGAGCAGTCCAACGGCAGTGGATCGGGCACGGGCACCAGCCCTGGCATCACCGTCACGGGCGCCACGCAGTCAGGCCGTGCTGTGCCGCGCAATGCGTCGTTTAGCAACATTGGCGCGGTGGGCATCTTTCCCACACGGCCGCCGTCGCGGTCGCGGTCGCGCAGCAGCAGTTCGGGCGGCGGCTTTCCTGTCAGCGGCTTCACCACGCTGGACGCCAACGGCGGCTTTGACGAGGCCAGCAAGAAGATCCGCGAGGCGATGCGGGAACGCGGCGAGTTGCGGCGACGACAGAGTCAGTCGGCCAAGGACTTTACACTGATGGCAGACGAAGAGGAGGAGGAGGAGGAGGAGGAAAAGAAGGATGTGTGAGTGGATATTGGCATCATCTAGGATTTCTTTTTCTTTTTCTTTTTTCTCGCTCTTTGTCTTTTTCTGTGTTTGTCTTTCTCTTTCTCTTACCTTTCTCTTTCTCTCTCTTCTCTTCCTTTTCTTTTCTTTTCCCTCCCTCTCTTCCTCCCCTTACTGGAATCACAGCGCGTTCTGGCATACTAGTGTTGTATTATCTTGTCTAGAGGTGCCGTATTCTTGGACATAGCAGGCGGAAATGCAACGATAGCGGTTGATGTACGAGACAGGGAGACGTCATCGGTAGCCAATGATCAGATAAGATCCTGTCTGTGTCGGAGTAAATGCTGTTGCCTGTCTGTATGGCGGGGATAAAACCGGGGCCTATTCTAATCCCCGACTACCGCCGAGCTTCTGGGAAAAGATAGCGGACTGTCTCCGGACTGATCAGTCCTGGATCTTTGACAGTGTGTCTCTTTTGTCGTCTCTCCTCTCTCTTGTCGTCACTTTGCGTCTCTCTTGTCGTCTCTCGTCTCATCCTCTCATCCTCTCCTCTCTCTTGCCGTCTCTCCTCTCATCCTCTCCCCTCATCCCATGTCTTTTCGTTCTCTCGTCGACGGGGCCAAGAAGCTGGCCATGCCCAGCCGCGGTGCCCGGCCGACGGCCCCAGACGTGCTCTTTGTGCGCACTGACGCGGCCGTTGACGGGGACGACTGTCTGCACGACTGTACTTCCTGCACGGTGCAGTACCCGCGCGGCTTCAAGAACGAGTCGGACGACCGGCTCTACGGCCAGGTCGCCGGCTGGCAGACGCACCTGCTCGTGGCCACGGGCAAGACCGACTGGGTCCGTGACGTGGCCGACGAGCGCGGCAGTCTGATGGAGGCCGTCGACCGTGCCGCCGCGCCCACCAACGGCAAGCTGATGTTGTCGGCCTCCAACATGACGACGGGGGACCACGATCACGGACACGACAGCACCACCGTCCTCCTCCTTCCCGCGTTTGTCGTGGTCAACCATGTCCGGCCGGCCGACGTGACGGCCCTCCTGCAAATGGTTGGCCAGGCGCCAACGAATGCAACGGACATCCACACAGACTGGTTCGCCTCCCCTCCCCCCCCCCTCTCTCTCCATCCGTCCCCCCACAGCGTCCTCGTCCTGCTCTGCTCGCACAAGACGCGCGACGCCCGCTGCGGCCAGTCGGCACCGCTCCTCCGCAAGGAACTCGAACGCCATCTCCGACCCCTCGGCCTCTACCGCGACCTCGACGACGAACGGCCCGGCGGCGTCGGCATCTACTTCATCTCCCACGTCGGCGGCCACAAGTACAGCGCCAACGTGCTCGTCTACCGCCGTCCGGACCCCTTTGGCATCGACCACGTCCAGCGCGCGACCCTCACCCCGGCTGAACGCGATCGCCTGCCTGACCGCATCCGCGCCGCCGTGCCGGCTGTCTTGCGGGGAAGTGGGAACGGACCTGGAAACGGACCTGGGAACGGCGTGCCCAAAAACGGAGCCATACCCAAAAACGGTGTCATACCCAAAAACGGAGACTCAACTGACTCAACCAAAGACACCACCACAACCACTCCCACACCCACACAACTCCCTCCTGGCGCTGCCCAGTGCCTCTGGCTCGCCCGCGTCCGCCCCGAAGACTGCGAGAACCTCGTCCGCTACACTATCCTCCAGGGCAAGGTCGTCAAACCCGACAGCCAACTCCGCGGTGGCTTCGACCGCAGCCGTGGCCTCCTCAGCTGGTAGGCCGTCTCGTAACGGTCAACTCCGCTGGGAATGGCACAGACACACGCCAAGTTGTAGCAGTAGATATCCCATCCATAGATCACGACCACAGAATGGTCAGCACCAAACAACCGAGTGGACTCGGATCTGCCACGGCTTATTAGCGCCCGTTGCAAGATGCGGAGGCCCTGCGTCGCCGAGAGGACCATCTCCTCCTGGAGGGGCCCCAGTTGCCACGGTAACCCTTATCGGATAACACCATATTTACAATTCATTCCCCTTTCGCTACCTCTTTCCACCTTCCTCGACCACCATCTCCCAAACTCTTCCCCTGTTGTCTTTCATTTCCGCTTTCCTGGCGACGACTGATCCAAACATCCCGACACGCTTCCATCCACAGACGATGGCCTAGAGAGAGCACCGCTGCCAGCAATCGGCGTCAGGACACACGAATCCCTCGAGGCCGTGTCTCTTTTGCCTGCAGCGTGCCTGCTTCCTCTTCCTGCTCCCAGACATTGCCTTCTTCCTGT
Source organism: Grosmannia huntii (assembly GCA_019925595.1). Taxonomy (NCBI): domain Eukaryota; kingdom Fungi; phylum Ascomycota; class Sordariomycetes; order Ophiostomatales; family Ophiostomataceae; genus Grosmannia; species Grosmannia huntii. The sequence continues at coordinate 355,305 of JADHKJ010000018.1, forward strand.
CGGCCTGCTCGCCTGCAGCGCCCCATCCGCCCGCCATGGCTGCCACCGATGCCGGCGAGCCTCCCCGCCACCAAAGAAACAAGTCCGTCCTGCGCACATTTATGCGGCATCGTCGCACCAACACAGACGACGACGCTCCATCGACCGCACCCCTGCCCACAAACGCCCGAGGCCCTACCCCTCTGGAGGAGACGTCTCACAACCGCCACCAGGACCCGTTTGCCGGTCCCTATCTGCAGGCCGGAAAGCACGTCCTCGCCAGCCACGACCGCCTGTCAAGAGGACCTGTTGCCGTCTCGCCCACGAGAAAGACGAAGCTCACCATCGATACAAGACCCGGCGGTCCTGCCAACAACGAGAACAAGCCGCTCCCGACGCCGTCCCCCAAAAAGTCCAATTTCGCCGGCCTGCTGTCGCGCCCAAAGTCGCTCAGAAACCAGCACAAGCCGACTCTCCGTCCAGACCAGTCTGCCAACTACAAAAAGGACAAGGAGAATTGCACGCCGCCGGGCTCTGTCACCTCTCCGGCCGCTGTCGATCCGCCGCCACCCATCTATTCCCAGTTCTGCACAGACAATCCGGCCGACGGTCCCGCTCCCACTGGCCGCACCCGCAGTCGTCGTCCCTCTCTCGAAGAGCTTCCTGCTCGCGTCAGATCGCACACCACCAGCGTACGGCCCAAGTCCTTCCATCCGGGCGCTACCAACGGCACGTCCTCTGCCAGCATGGCTGCCGAAGCTCGTGGCCCCGTCATCGATCCCAAAGACATCGACACCCATCTCGAGGCTCTCCTCGACCGTCGAAACATCCCCGAGCACCAGCGCTACAAGATGCGCAGTCTTGCCGCCACCATCAAGATGGAGTTCATTCGCCAGGACTGGGCTGAGAGCCGTGCCAAACGGTCCACCAGCAACGAGAGCATGCCCTCGCCCCGTTCTCCGGCACCGTCGTCGGGCTCCAATCGTGCTGCAGCCGCCTCCTCCGTCACGCTGCTTGGCTCGACCGACACGACCGCCACCAAGCCCACAAAGTCCAAGCACTCGCGTGTCAAGAGCCTGACGCTCTCTAGAGTCACCCGTGGCCGCAGTCGGGATCGTGAACGCGCCGAGGCTGAGAATGGCAGTGCTGCCGCCGGTCGTCGCAAGAGCCCCGGCCTGTCGCTCCGGAAGAAGGCCGAGGACACGCTGGGCCGTCGTCTGCGATCCAAGTCCAACGAGAGCATGGCCTGCTCGCCTGGCATCGAGTCGGCCGACGGTGCTGCGGCTGCTGCGGGCGCGAGTGCCTCAGGCCCTGGCAGCACGCTTGCCGGCCTGTTCAACAAGGCCAAGGCCCAACACCACACACCCGGCGACTTTGTGCAGTACCTGCGCACCGTCCAGAAGCCGGAGCTGGTCGAGGTCGGCAAGCTGCACAAGCTCCGCCTGTTGCTGCGAAACGAGACCGTCGTCTGGACCGAGGAGTTCATCGGCCTCGGCGGCATGGAGGAGACGGTCGGCCTGCTGCACCGCATCCTGGCCATTGAGTGGCGCGAAGAGCACGAGGACGCCCTGCTGCACGAAAATCTCCTCTGTCTTAAGGCCCTGTGCACCACGGCTCTCGCTTTGCAGTACTTGCACGCCACCCAGGCCAGCCTGCTGCCTGCCCTGATCCACATGATCTTCGACCCGGAGAAGAAGGGCCCCAGCGAGTTCACCACCCGCAACATTGTCACCTGGCTGCTGTTCACGTACATCCAGAGCGCCGCGCAGCCCGACGAGCGTGCTGCCCGTGCCAGCACCGTCCTGACCTATCTGCGCGACCCGGCCGCCACCGAGTCTGCCCGGACTGTCAGCTTCGTCCTGGAAATGCGCAGAGACCGTCCATACCGCATCTGGTGCAAGGAGGTCCTCAGCGTCTCCAAGGAGGTCTTCTGGATCTTCCTGCACCACCTCAACGTCATATCGCTGCCGGCGGCCGCGAGGACCCAGAACATGGGCTGCCCCGACGCCGATCACGACACTGGTGGCGAGGCTGCAGCATGTCCACCGCCACCACCGTCGCACACCACAGCCCCGCCAGCGTCGTACATGGTTCGCCACTTTCCCAAGGAGAGGCCGCCGGTTCCGGCAGCTCCGTACGTTGGCGGCGTCGAATGGGAGGCCACCAATTACCTAGCCTCGCACCTCGACCTGGTCAACGCCATTCTGGCCTGCACGCCGACGGCGGCTGAACGCAACCAGCTGCGTGAACAGATGCAGATGTCGGGCTGGGAACGCTGCATGGGTGGCAGCCTTCGTCTGTGCAAGGAAAAGTTTTATGGCGCAGTCCACGACGGCCTGCGCACCTGGGTTGCCGCCGCCTATGAGGACGGCTGGGATGTGCGTGACGTCCGGTATGGGCCCCCTCCTCCGGCCCCGCCGTCTGCTTCGGAGAGACAGAACGATGTGAAGAAGGTGCCGCCTGCTCTGAGCGGCCCCACGATAGACATGCCGGCGAAAATTGAAATCCCGAAGCTGGATTTTGTTCTCGACGCCGAAGACTTGTAAACGGTACCAGTGGAAAAGGTGAGTAGACTGTCGGTCCGATGGCGGGGTGGCAAGATGGAGTACTCGCACTGGGGTGGGACTAGTCGCGATGCGGGTGCTCTTGGAGGGTATAGTTGAGGTGAAGGTGCCCGTGGCCGATGCTTATGGGGTTGTTCTTTTTCGGGTTGGCTTTTGGCTGTTGGCTCTCTCTCTTCCGGCGTTTTCTGCTTCTCGTATGATGGTTCTTTTTTATGACACGTGTATAATGAAACTCATGAATTCCATAGCCAAACGATGACCATTTGGGGCTACCTGCATGTAAGCCAGTATCTCGTATTTCAGAAAGAAAAGGTCCCTCCGCCGTTGGTGATATGGACCCCTGCCCGCCTTGGGCAGACCTGTCAGACTGCGCGGGCCAGGATTTTGTCAAGGCCACCGGCTATTGGCCCTACCCCATGATGCTCCATTTTGGATGAAGATGTAACGGGAAGGCCGGCAGTGGATTGGCTACTCCGTACATACGAGTACTGTGTATGACCCAGAGTTGCCACAGACACCGAGATGCTGGGCGGGTGTGGGTACGCCGTCCAGCAGATGACCCTTCTGTTTGGTCGGATGCTTCGCGGACGGCTTCTAGATAACCGTAGACAGTCCCCAGAGACTCAGGCCCGAAGAGAGGCGGTGAGCTTTTGCAATCCGTGACATTGAGAGTGGCCTGCGAGCGGGGGGCAGCCGATCTGGAAGACAAGGGAGCAAGACCTCTGCAAGGCGAGCCGGTTCTTTGCCAAGCCTTTGGACATGACTGACGAGAAGTCGACAATATCCAAAAGGTGTGTTTGCAAACCATACTCCACAATGGCCGCCGCTTCCCGTTTGGTCAGTATTCAAACGAGGTTGGCGGCAGGAGCGAGCTGTCGTCTACGAGTGTTCATCCTTCTTTCTCTGGGCCAAGACCTGCGGCTTTGCGCCCTGCGACACCATTGGCTGGGCCATGGAGGGCCCCTCTTCCCATGTACGCTTCACCATTCCCGTTCTGTCATGAACGGCCATCCTACGGCTGCCTGCTCTCGGTCACCTCGCCCTGCCTCGCGCCTTCCCACGCCAATGTGCTAGACCATCTGCTATCACCACCCGGAAATATCGCCAAAAACCGCCTGAGAACCTCTTTTTCGTCTTCCCACCGACACGTGTCTCCGTGATTCTGGAAGCCCCGCTTTCTCCGTCCCCGCTGATGCACCTGGCCTGGGCCTCTTCACCCTGCTTCTCTGCTTTCCACAGTCCTGGGCCATCTTCTGGCCTCTCCACCTTTTCCCTTCCGCCTGCTCCCTCGTTTCCGCTCCATCGTCTCCGGCTATTCACTTTCTTTGCAGTTGTGCTGGCCCTAGCCGTTTAGATCCGGCCAAATCGGACTCGCAAGCTTCACTCAATCCTGCCAAAGTAGCACACTGCCCCGTCTTCCTCGCCTTCACTGCCATCCTTGTCTTTCCCTCCGCCTCTCTCACCCCCTGGCCGCCTTCTCGTTTTGCATTCCCGCTGCTAGCCACTAGCTCCAGTCTCCAAGCCCTCCCCTAGACACTGACTGAGCGGGCGAGCAGGGCCATAAGCACGCTGACCCACTATTCCTACCTACGCACTCGGACCGGGTGATCGCTTTCTGCGCTCTGCCTTCTGCCCTCGTTACCAAGTACCGTCTGTCTGCTCCAGCCTGTGTCGTCAAAAGAACTATCGTCCTCGAGCACTAAGCCTCTCTCAGCTGGTCAGGCTGGTCAGGAAGCTGAGAAGGCTTGATCGCCCACCTCCAGAGGGGCGGCTACCTAGAGGAAAACACCACACAAAATGTCAATAAAGTGAGTCCGGCCTCCTTCATCCCCACAGCACCTTTATACACAGACTACTTCCCTCTTCCCCTTTTGCCATCCCCGTCTCTTCTTGCTGTGACTACAATACAACCCGCGAGACCGTCTTCTATACCATCCCGTCGCATCTACTCCGCTTTCATCCCCCTCACCCCCTGCCATCTGCTCCCCCATACGGTGCCCCCTTCACGGGTCTGTCCGACTGCATATGCCATCTCCCCCCCATCCTCCCCACTCTTCTCGCCTTTCCTATCCTTCACATGGATTTTTACCAGGAGCAGCATAGCTACACTCTTGCCCGTAATGCCAATATCGACACGGACTCTGACGAGGAAACCAGTTGGGTTATGCTGGACCAGGCGGGTGACATTGTGAAGCTCCCTGGCGAGAAGGTCTATTATAAGGTGCGCTCTCGCATCGGCCTCGACATCGGCACTCCAAAGTCGCTGCCGAGTACCACCGCCTTCTCAGCCAAGAGCGACAGTGGTATTGTCTATATCACAAATAATAGGGTACGTGACAGCTGGTGCTGCTGATGCTACAGTGCTGTGCCACCGTGCCGTCTTCCGCATGCATACGACCCGACCAACCTGCTGACCGGCTGCTTGGTGCGGCACCTAGGTCATCTACCTGCCAGCCAGACCGACTGAGGCCTTCAAGTCCTTCTCTGCGCCGATCCTGGACTTTGAGGACACCCGCGTCGTCTCCAGCTTCTTTGGCCCGTGGTCGTGGAGCGGAATTGTACGGCCTACTGTCGGCGGAGGCATTCCGCCCGATGTGCCGCGGTTAGAGTTTAAGCTCACCTTCAAGGACGGCGGCCATGATGCCTTCCAGAGCAAGTTCGAGGTGATGAAGGAGCGCCTGGCCTATGCCCGAACCCTGCAGCAGGAGACTGGACAGATCATCCCCACCGGAGAGGACCTCCCCAAGTACGAGGCCACCCTGCCATCCGGAGGAGCTGGATCACCGCCAGGCTCAGGCGCAGCTTCTGGACATGCACCGGCAGCGTCTGACTTGCAGCAGGCCGAAGAGCCGGCACCAGCACTGACAGCAGCTCCGGATGCCGGCCTTGGCTTTTCTCAGGTCACGCCAGACGAGCCGCCTCCGGACTATGAGGAGGCGCAAGCCCAGGCCCTCGGAATGCGGCTCGAAGGGGATCTACGGGAAGCGGCCGGGCGGCAATGAATGTGGCACATAGAGGGGTCCTGGTGGGCGGGGATTTGTGGTTTTGGGCGGCAGCTTCCACGCGGCCTGCTTTGGCTACCCTTGTTGTGTATTTTCCGACACTTGTGAGAGGGGATTCCTCCTCATCCATGAAGCTCGTTCAAGCGAGAACGAGAACGGGGCACAGTGATACCCTTCTGACATTTTATCAAAGGCCGTCTGAAGCATTGGCGGAATAATTGCTAATTTGGTATATATTCTGGCAAGGCAAGCCGAGCTGTGAGCATATTTATCCTCTTACATGCCACCAGTATCGGAGCGGCGGTCACGTGGATCGGATGCGCCCGGCTAGGAGGAGGCGGGCGCCCAATCAAAATGGCGCAATTTGCTACGACCAGCACCCGGGAATTTTCCCATTTGTGTTGTCACTTAATTTTTCTCCGCTGGTCCTCATCGTCAAACCACGCACCACCTATCGTCCCACCGCCCACCGCCCAAATCTCTCTATCCCGCCCCCCGACAACGCACCAGCACTTAATTTCTAGCCTGCAGCAAAAATGGGCATCTGGGACACGTTCACGGACCTGATTGAGGCGGCGACGCCATGGAGCGTGGCCGAAGCTGAGGCGGTGGCCGAGCCTGCGCAGGAGGAGCCGGCAGAGGAGCCCAAGGAGGCCGAGGCCGAGGAGGAGGAGGCAGAGGAGGCCGAGGAGGAAGAGGAGGAGGAGGAGGAGGAGGAGCTGGTCGACCCCAAGGAGACTCTCGAGGAGGGTAAGCTATATGTCCGATTCCAATGCGAAGGGAGGGAAAGGCAAAAGGCCGTGCTCTGCCGTCCAGAGACAATTGCTGACGGAAGCAGAGTGCCGAAACTCCAAGGAGTGCGGCCCGGCCAAGCACCACTTCGAGGAGTGCGTGGAGCGCGTCGAGAACGGCAGCCAGGAGGACTGCGTGGAGGAGTGTACGTGTCCATGTCCATGTGCATCTTGCACGATTGCTACGGTCCATGTTCGACGCTGACAGCCTCTAGTTTTCCACCTGACCCACTGCGCGACCCAATGCGCCGCACCGAAGCTGTGGGCAAAGCTCAAGTAGACGGCTCGAAGGGAGAGGCAGAGAGAGGACAAACAGCCCTTCTTTATCTATCAACATCAATGGATCACGCTCTACCGACCACGTCCTTTTTTTCGCGAGGCTCTGCCAGACATGTGACATGGAACAATGAATAATGTGTGCATCGTCCGATAAGATCGAGCGGAAGAGAGGAAGGTGGGTTGTCGTCCGTGGGCAGAAAAGGGGCCGCTGGTTTGGCCTTAATTGGGCTCGGTCGTGTAGCTGATGGATGTGGAGAACGGATACGGGAACAGGGAGGAGATGAGACGAGCGTGGGAGAATAAGAAAAAGAACGGGAAAAAGAGGAAGAACGAGAAAGAGGAAGAACGAAGAGAGAGAGAAGAACGAAAGAGAAAGAGGAAGAACGAAGAGAGAGAAGAACGAAAGAGAAAGAGGAAGAAGAACGAAAGAGAAAGAGGAAGAAGAACGAAAGAAAAAGAGAGAGGACGTGGAGGCGATCATGTCCCATGTCTTTTCGACACATCCCCACCCCTCCTTTTTGTATGATAGTCCCGGGGTGATTATGTGACGGCGACAAGAGCATGTTCTGGATTCCGCCAAATAAAAGACGATGACAACAATTGGCTGTTTGCATGCACCGGTATTGAGACGTCTTACGCTATCGCGGCGACTTGCACATATATCACGAGCTCGGCCCAACGCTGGGAGCGAGGCTCATTTGCCCGGGGACTTGGCTGCTTTGAGCGGGAGGCCGGTGCATTTCCATTTCACATGTTTGGCGGCTCGCAGCCGAGCGGCCGCAGGGCTTATCTGTCCTGCAACTCTGCCGCGGGAGGTGGTATCTTTCTGTTTACCTTTTGAGATACGGCAGTAGGCCTGCCTTGTTGGCCCAACCAGATGCACTATCGCTGCTTATCCTGCTGACCTGCCTGGAACAGCCTCGCTCTGGGTGTTGGGAGGGTGTCCTGCCCCCCTCCCTGTCCTTGGGCCTTTTTCCATTCTTCCAGTCGTTTCTCAGCGCCCATCGGCGCATTCTGTCTCGTGACATGTTGGGTCTTCCCCTCCTTGTCTCCCATTTCTCCCATTGTGGCAATTGGTCCAAGCTAAAGCCGCCCACCTTGCTTTGCTGTATTGCCTGTTTATGACATGTGCGGCGTGCGCTTTCGATCGGGGACGTCTGGCCGCGTGTGGAAGCGTCGTAACGGTCGCTTGCAGCCGCAGGCGATGGACAACAGGCTCGAATCATGTGCCGGCAAGATTGGCTCACCCCCCTTTTGCCGTTTGTCGATCCACAGCATCGGCCGTCGACCGAGTGCGGAGTTTCATCCCTGCTGGCTCGATGCGTGCTTCGCGTGCGCAGGACCGAGTCGCCAACGGGCAACGGGGTCTTGGCGCGATGCGATGTGACCGCAAGCGAGTGCAGCCGATGATACTGTGTCGAGTCCGTTCGAGGGTGTCATCCCCCACGTACTCGCACACGCGTACTCTCTTTCGTATCGTTTCTCTTCTGTGACGGCTGCCCAACCTACAAATCGGAGACACATATCTGTCCTGCCATACCTGGACCAACGTCTCGATCTGCTCGGTCTCCCACAAGCATTGCGTTTTGCCAGTACGACTGCCCGGTCGGATTGGTTTGTCCACAGCACACAGCAGGCCTGCGCACCAGAGGACGTGGAGGGGGACCGGCCGGCGATCATGGCCACGGACGAACGCGACTGGCAGGAGGACAAGGCATTGGAGGAGGCGGGCGGCGCAGGCATCACGGCCGAGGTGCAGGAGACCCGGCCGTCTCACGGCGGCCGCTCCGAGGACAGCAAGGTGGAGCTGGCCGAGCTGCTGGGGCCCAACGGACAGATGCAGGGCGACGGGGCCGGGGCCAACAACATGGTCGTGCTTGGCACGCAGACGACGGTGGTGGCCGGCCGTGGCGACAGGACGAGCGGCGATGCAGAGGCGGGGCCGCCCCTATACCGGGTGTACAAACGGCGCTGGTTCGGGCTGATACAGCTGACACTGCTCAACATTATCGTGAGCTGGGATGTGAGTTTGTTGTGTTTGATTTTGCTCTTTCCTTATTTCTTATTTTCTGCTCCTTTGCTCCTTCCTCGTACTCTTTTTGCTCCTTCCTCGTGCTACTTCCGCTCCTCCTCTCCTCCTCTCCTCCTCTCCTCCGCTCCTCTCCTTCTCTCCTTCTCTCCTCCTCTCCTTCCTCATGCCTCGTCTAACGTCCCTAGTGGCTCACGTTTTCGCCTGTGGCGTCGAATGCAGCCACATTCTACCGCACAAGCGAGACCATCATCAACTGGCTCAGCACAGCCTTTCTCTTCTCCTTCTGCGTCATCACACCACTGGCCATCTACACGCTGCACTATGGCCCGCGGCCGTCGATGATCGTATCGGCCGTGCTCATCTTTATCGGCAACTGGGTCCGCTATGCGGGCACGCGCAGCAGCCTGAGCGCCGACGGCGACACCGGTGGCCACTTTGGCGTCGTCATGTTTGGGCAGATCCTGACGGGTCTGGCCCAGCCGTTTGTGCTGGCAGCGGCGGCGCGCTACTCCGACCTCTGGTTCACGAACCGCGGCCGCGTCACGGCCACGGCCCTGATGAGCCTGGCCAACCCCTTTGGCGCTGCGCTGGGCCAACTGATTGTGCCTTTCTGGGTCAACCGGTCACATGACATTCCGAATATGGTGCTGTATGTGGCCATTCTGGTGAGTAGAAGGGGAAAAGAAAAGGAAAAAAGAAAAATAAAGAAAAACAAGAAAACGAAAACAACTCCTGACCTCTGATCTCAGTCTTCCGTCTGCTCGATCCCGTCCTTCTTCGTGTACGACAAGCCGCCGACACCGGTGGCCCCGTCGGCCGAGACGACCAAGGCAACCCTGCGCGAATCGATCCGGCTACTGAGCCGGTCAGTCGAATTCTGGCTCATCTTCATTCCGTTTTCCGTCTATGTGGGCTTCTTCAACTCGGTCTCGTCGCTGCTCAACCAGATCATGGGCCCGTACGGCTACTCGGACGACGCAGCCGGTATTGCGGGCGCCGTGCTGATCATCGCCGGGCTCGTCTGCGCGGCCATCACGTCGCCCATCCTCGACCGCACCAAGAGCTTCTTGGCCACGATCAAGATCTGCGTGCCCCTCATCGGGCTCTGCTACCTCGCCTTCGTCTGGATGCCGCAGACTCACGACCAGGGCGGCCTCGCCGGGCCCTATGTCGTGCTGGCCCTCCTCGGCGCCGCCTGCTTCACGCTCGTGCCTGTCGCCATCGAAATGCTCGCCGAGCTGACCCATCCGGTCAGCCCCGAGGTCACGTCCACGCTCTGCTGGAGCGGCGGCCAGTTGCTGGGCGGCGTCTTTGTCATCATCTCCGACGCTCTGCGTGACAACGACAGCGCCACGCCACCGCAGAATATGAAACGCGCCCTCATCTTTACGGCCGTCGTGGCCCTGGCCGTCGTACCGCTGCCTCTGTGTCTCGGCCTGTTTGGCCGCCACGAGGCCGTGCTCCTTCGGCGCGTCCGCTCCGACGACAACGTGGCAGTTGTACCCAGAGAGGGAGACAACGCGGCGTGAAGGTCGCTTGATGCGGCAAACTGTCTCCAGCTCTTTGCCGTCGCTGACAAGCTGATGAAACTGATGATTGATGCTCGGCCATCTGTTTGGCTAATACTTTGTATATATATATATGACGAGAGCGGGAGACATCTTATGTGTCTGTCTCCTCGAACCGCAAGGCATTGTGAATGCAGCGGAGTCATGGTTTCGGATTTAATAATTAATAAAAAGACCAAAGTCTATGGCTGTCCGTCTGTGCCGGTGGCCTTTTTGTTCGCTGCCTCGGCCAGCTTGTCCTCCCAGACTCGCCGCAGCCGCTCTATTTCCTGCCAACACGTCCGGCCGAGCGCCTCAAAGTCCTGACGCCGCTCAGCCGTCAGCGTGGTGGCGCCGGCGCGTCGGCCAACAGAGTTGCGCAGATATCTGTCGTTGCTGAGGGTGTCGTTGTCGCTGCTGTCGACGTCGCCCTGCCAGCCCCAGCCCTCGACCTCGGTTTTCTTGACGACAGCGCGTCCGCTGCGGGTGACGCAGGCACCCCACTTGACCTTTTCGGCCTGGGCTGCATCCAGGGCGTCGGCCGGCTGCAGCGCCACCCAAACAGCTGCGGTGGCGCCGTTGTAGGCCGTGACGGGGTGCCAGGGCGAGCCGGCCCAGCGGGCAATGTACATGGCGACGTAGTAGAGGTAGAAGAGCAGCTGGGGCAGCGGGAAGAGCGACGAGCAGACGACGCCGGGGTGGGTGACATAGTGTTGGGGGTTGTGCTTTTCGTCCATTGTTCTCTCGCCTTCGCCTAGAAATGATCCAGACAGTCGCTTCACGCCAGCCAGGCCGCTCGTCAGCGCCAACACGTCCGTCAGTCGCTTGGAGCTCTCGTAGGCGGCTGGGGTGTGCACGCCCTGCAGATCCTCGACTGCCAGCGCGTCCCAGCAGTACGCCTCCACACTGCTCTCCCAGACGATCCGGGCGGCCGGCAGATCGTGGTCGGTGCCGGCTGGCCGACGCAGCAGCGGCAGCAGCGCGTGGGCCAGCAGGTAGTGGCCGAACACGTTGGCGCAAAAGACCTCGCCCAGGAGGCTGTCGTCGCTCTGGCGGTCGTGGACACGCTTCCCGGTCAGCGGGTCGACCAGCTGTCCGGCTGGTGCCAGCTTGTAGGATGGAAACGTCAGCGACTGCAGCAGGCCGGCCGTGGCGAGCTGCACCATCATGCCGCCGATGCTGAAGCCAGTCCAGCCGCCGATGCCGGCGTTGAAGATGGCCACGTCGAGTCGCGGGAGACAGGCTCGCACGGGCGTCTCGTCAGCCAGGCTGCCGCTGTCGTGGGCCGTGAACACGTCCACGCCGCCGTGGAGGAGCTGCTCAGCCGCCGCACGGACGGTCGGCAGCCGGCACAGGTCCAGCTCGACGCCGGCCAGGTGGATGCGCGCGGTCGTGTCGTCTGCACCACCACTTTGGCCGCGCAGGTGGCCACACACGGCTTCCAGAGTGGCCCGCGACTTGTCCTGCGACCGGGTGGTGACGACGAGGACGAGATGGGCCGAGGACGCGCGCTGTGCCCGAAAGACGTCCACGAGCTGCTGTGCGATACCGAGACCAATGCCACTGTAACGGCCTGTCAGCGATCTGTTTGGGCCCAGAAAGGCGAGCAAACGCACCTGTTGGCCCCAGTGACCAACACAAACAGCTGGTCCTGACTGGGGACGCCGTCCCAGGGCGCAGGGGCGTTCATGGCGAGCACAAGAGTGGTGGATGTGGCGAGATGGATGTCCCTGAGGAAATCGGGGAAACAAATGGCGTGTGCAACTGAAAAAGGAAAGTAGTGGGGCCATTCACCTGATAACAGTGCGAAATCGCAAAAAACATTCCCTAAACTGTCTCACACAACAACAATTGCCTGCACGAGCAGCCATCAGCAACAACACCAAGAGGAGATGTGAATCATGAGAAAGGTGATCGTCCTGGCCGGCGCTCCAGAATCGGCCGCCATTGACTGGGCGACAGCGGACCTGCTTGACGACTTCGCCGGACCATTGTCGCGATTTGCGGGCTGGACAGACAGCCTTGCAGCCGACAAGGCAGAATCGCAGCTGAACCGTCCGGCATGGCGGGTGCTGCCGGCGAGAAGATACAAGGCCGTTTCGAAGACAAACGATGAGACCGGAAGCCAGCCATACAGACAGCAGCCAGGGCCGGCAGAAACGCAGCCATACGAACGTGCCGACTTTCTGGCCTTCACGCCAGACTCGTCCTTTTTTGCAACGCCTGGGGCAGTGAAGACCCCGCCTCGTGTGTTTGTGGCAATGTCATTTGCGACACAGCCGCTCTCTGTTGCCTTGCCGCAGGCCCTGTTGGTCGAGGGGATGGACACGACTTCGTTGCTCGAGGAGGGGGACACGACGCTGTCGCACTTTCTGGAGCAGTCTCTGGCAGCCCACCAAGAGTTGCCGTCGTCGCTGCCAGACCTATCGGAGGTCTGGGATGGGCGGGAGGACAACAGTCCGGCTGTTCGGAGTCGGCGTAATGGGTCGTGGCAGAGGCAGGCCAGTCAAGCACCGCGATCTGCGCCTTGGACGATACCACCATCACAAGCTACCCCCTTGGTCACCTCCCATCTTCCTCCGGCGCGACCTCCGCTGCCGGCACGCTGGGGCCCGTTGACGGACCTGGCGGCCATCCCGAGCGCGGCCTATCTCGTGGGCATCGCGCCGCAGACGGCGACGGTCAGTGCGGTGGTCGGTGTGATCTCGGTGGCGGAGCCGCGCACAATCCAGACACGTTGGGGCGGGACGGCGTCGCTGGTCGAGCTCGTGGTCGGTGACGAGACGCGTGCTGGCTTCGGGGTGACGTTTTGGGGTGGCACGCCCTCGCTCCGGCCGCGGGACGTGCTGCTGTTGCGTCATGTGGCCCTGCACACGTTTGGTGACCGGGTGTACGGCAGCAGTTTGCGGCGTGACCAGACAAAGGTGCATGTGCTGTGGCAAGGCGGTGACGAGAGCGAGGTCGTGGCCGAGGATCCAGAGGCAGCGCGGGTCCTCATGGCCAAAGCCGGTCGAGTGCGCGATTGGGCCCTGCGCTGTGTGGGTGGCGGTGGTGGTGGTGGTGGTGGCCAAGATGACCAAAGTCCAGAAGACGAGGACACGGAGGAGAATGAGGAGACTGGCAACGAGGACTCGGAAAATGAGGACAGCCCGGCAGCTTGGCCGCGGGCGAGGACCTGGGACATGCCGCCGGACGATACCCAGGACGACGAGAGCACAATGGATTTGTGAGAGGGTCGTGTCTGTTCACATCTGTTCCAACTTTGCATTTGCTGAGAGCTGGCGTTTCGTGGTTACACCTCACGTGGTTTTATGAGCTGCATCTTCTACTGTAGATTGGATATGCTTTGTCATTGTTCCTTCCTCGCGTGCGGAGTCCTGCATCGCACTTGCCTTTTGAACTCTTTCATTATTCGTACTTGTTGCTACTTTCATCCTCATCTTGTTTCTTAATCCTCTGTCCTCCTCTCTGTTCCCCTACACATAAAACATGTCGTTTTCGATATTCGCATGCACGCGCGGCAGGGCCCCGATGGTCGTGAGCGCCGTCGACCCGCTCAGCTGGCTGGCCGTGTCGGAACCACCGCCAGCCTGACTCGCCAGAATGCGGTCAAAATCACGAGCCTGGTACAGACGGGCACGCGTGCACACCAGATCGGCATAGTACGCAGGCGGACAGACGCTGACGGCCTTGGTGGCGCGGTTGAACATGTAGCACATGTTATGGGTCAGCGTCTCGAGCGCGTTCACGGCCGCCTGGCCGTTGCCAGGGAACTTGGGCCGGAAGATCTCGTCATACAGCACGGTATAGTGAGCCGGGCGAGCGGTGCCCTTGATGGCCGTGTGGGCGGTCAGGTAAAAGTCCCAGTACCGCTGCAGGGTGACGCCGCGATCGACAATGGTGCCGCAGGCGATGTTGCCGGTATCGTGGCCGGTCTGCGTGGGAAAAAAGCGGGTGTGATGACGCTTGACGGACACGATGATGCTGACGGCCGGCTGCGGCGCGTTGGCCGGATAGAGGTCCTTGGCGGCAGCACGGATCAGCGGCAGCTCGACGTCCAGCACCTGGGCAAACTGGCCCTCGGACACGCCGTCGCGGTACACCAAAATGTTCTGCGGCAGCGCCTTGTTGTGCTCACGCCACAGAAGCAAGCGGCTGCGCATGGCCGCCGTCAGCTGGGCACTGACCATTTCCTGGCGGCCGCGCTGCTCCCAGCACACGGCCGGCCACTGGGCCAGATGGCGGTCGATGCTGGCCACCAGACCGACCTGGCTGGGCAGCGTGGCAGCCGCATCGCCACTGCTGCTCGCAGACGACCCACCGAGTCCCAGATTGGTTGGATGGATCACATCATAGCCGACAACCATGGTCTTGCCCTCAGCGAGTAGCCCGAGATCCTTCACATCGTCGCTCAGCCGGTGGTTGACACCACCCAGTTTGAGGTTGAACTTGAGCCCGACGTTGGCAAAGTACTGGGGGTCAAATCCGCCAAAGTTGTTGCCCGGCCGTGTCTTGGTCAGCTTCTTACCGATCACGCACACCGTGTGCACGCCATAGACGGTGTCGCCCTGCAGCTTGATGGACGCATACAGGTCCTTGTCTGCGTTTCCCGGCAGCACAAACAGCACGACACGCGGTCGGTCGGTCGGTGCCAGCTGCTGCAAGCCGCCCAGCGCGTGTTGCACGGCGGCCTCGCCGTCCAGCGGATCTGCCTGGGTATTGTACTCGTGGCGTGGCAGCGGGATGGGACGCTCGCGCACGGGCACGCCCAGGTTGCTGCTCAGGAAGCGACCAAACTCGCCGACAGCCCGGACGACGTCTTCGCTGTTGGCTGACTGGGTGCCATCCTTGCGCAGGTGGATGTATGTCCACGGGACATTGCGGCTGCTTGGCCGGCCGGCCTGCTCGACGCGCTGGCCGTTGAGGTTCCAGGACCCCTTGGCCACGCGCACCGGCTCCTTCTTGGCGTACTGGATGCGCGGCGAGGCCAGCACGCGTGCATCTACGGCCACCATGCGGTTGGCCACGGCCAGGCCAAACTGGCGGAAGAGCTCGCTGCCACCGCTGCCACCGCCGTCCAGCTGCAGCACCTGGCGGGCCAGCCCCGTGATCGACCGTGCGTTCTCGACCGGCGTGCGGCAGGCAAACAGGATCATGGCTGCCGACTCGCTCGCGCTCAGCCGTGCCTTGACTGGCTGTCCGGGCAGCAGGGTGCACCACTCGGCCGGATAGTATCGCGGGTTGTCGCGTTTGCCGAGGTTGATGACGGGAATGTCCATCAGCTGGATATGGTATTCTGATGTGGGTTAGCGAGGAGGGGAGGGGGGGGAGAGAGGGGAGGAGAGGAGAAGAGGAGAAGAGGAGAGAAGACGACGACAAGACGACAAGACGACAAGACGACCAAAGAAGGACAAAAAAAACTCACTCTTTTGGAAATACTCATACACCGTCACCATCGAGTTGTCCTTCAACCCTTCAATCGGATTCGACCCCGAGCTGTACCGGAACTCAACTTCACGAGGCCGGGCAAAGTCCTGATGCACATGCAACACGTCATCGACACTGCTGCCGCTGTGGGCGCTGCCACCGCTGTTCCGTCGCCCTCGGCCGCGCATATTGTCGCTTCGTCGAGCAAGTCCGCCCATGGAGTAGTCCTGACGACCGACACCCGGAATATCCACACCCACGCGCATGTTCTTGAGCATGTTGTGCAGCCGCACCGACGGCCGACCGGCACGTCGCAAAATGTCGGGCAGCCGGCCAGCCTCACGGAAGATGCCATGGGTCACGTTCACGTTGAGCAGCAGCCGCCCCGTGGCTGGCCGGACACTCTGAAAGTACCCGCGCACAGTCTCGAGGAAGCCGTTGCCCAGAGACGTCCGTTCGGCCGTCATGTCGGTGGGGAAGAACCGGCTGCTGCCCACAGTCGTGATGCCCGGTGTGGCCATCCGTGGTGCGTGGCCAAGCAGAATGCCGACCGCATCCACAACGTCAGGGAATTTGGGGTAGAAGCTGTCGTTGATATCGCGCTCGTCACGCATCGTGCGCAACCAGTGATGCAGGCCGTCCAGTGGCAACACCACCGGACCATCAAACTGCACCCGGAACACGCTGCCCTCGACCTCGACATCGTCCAGCATCGGTGGGTTGCCCAGCCATCCGGGCAGCGGTGCCAGCGTGATGACCTTGCTCTTCAGCTCGCTGGCTGCCGGGATGTTGATCAGCCGCTCTGTGAGCACGTGGCGCAACACCTTACGCAGCATTGGGCCCTTGACTTCAGGCACCGCCGACGTGTCAGCGGGCACATCGGGCCCCAGCATCGACGTGTACGGCAGCTTGAGGATATCCTTGCCCTTGCCTGCGTCCTGGCGGACGACACGACCAATCTTGAAGACCTGGGCGTTGTACTGCAGCAGTTGTGGCAGCCGACCGAAGCTGAGCTCGAAGAAGTTGGCCCAGACGACCACCGGTGCACCAGCCGTTCCGTATGCTGGCCGTCGAGGGAAGCGGGCCAGGTCCTCGTTCCCACCACCAGACGAGGGCGGCACCAAGGCCAAGGCTGGAGTTGGAGTAGCAGCCTTGCCACCCCTGCCTCCCTTTCCCTTTCCCCTGCCTCGTCTGGCCGGTTCGGAGACTCTGACCTGCTGCAGCTGCTGAGCCACACCAGCCACCTGCATCGTCGCAGCAGATGCCGCCATCAGCTCGTTTTCGAGAGCACGGATCTCCTGGCTTGGCTCGGCCGTTCCGTCAGGATAGCTATGCAACAGTGAACAGTTAGCGGGGATCCATCCAAAGGGGGGCACACGAGATCGACTTGCCTAAACGCGCTGTAGTCAGACGGCGCATAGCCACCACGGCCACCACGACCGCCTCCGCCACGGTCGCCGCGATAGCCACCTCCACGATCGCCACGGTAGCCTCCGCCTCGATCACCGCGATAGCCTCCGCCTCGGCCACCACCACCTCGATCGCCTCGGTAGCCACCGCCCCGATCACCACGATATCCACCACCCCGATCGCCACGATATCCACCACCGCCTCGATCACCACCACCCCGATCACCCCGGTAGCCACCACCCCCTCCACCACCCCCTCCACGGTCACCGCCACCTCTGTCTCCACGGACACCACCACGATCACCACGGTTGCCGCCACCGCGTCCTCGGCCTCTGCCCGGGTTGTCCGCCATGTCGACCGGTCGTTGTACCTTGTTCCTGACGAGTTTGGAGAGTTCGGAGAGCTTTCAGTATCGTCACCGCCGAGACGCTGTTGTGTTTGAGAACGGGGAAAGTCAGTCCCTGCCCAACCGACGACAGGAAGCGCCCCAGAGCTGTTTTAAAGTGGGTATGTAATATGTGGGCTTCTCGAGTTGCTCGCATGGAGAAGCGTCTGGGGAACGGACAGAGAGCGAAGGCGGCCGCGGGCACGTTTTGTAGTCGGGGTCAATGCTGGCGGAAACGACGACATCACCGGCCCAACACTAGCTCACTACCCCAGCTCAGAGCTAGTGCGCCGCCTGTCAGTGTTTGCCAAACGAGGAACCAAGGGAGACATGGAGCATCCATGAACACGACCATGCTGTACAAGCTTGGAGTCATCTCGTCACGGCTGTGTGTGTGGGGGTGGTTGGGCCCAATGGCGCATTCTGTTTGTCCAGCAGGCAGCAGCAGCGAGCGGTTCTGTCTCGGACCAGCCCATTTCTGTTCTTCCGCATACATTGATCCATCATGCAAACAGACACAGCGGTAACAGGCTGGCGCCAATCAGAGCTTCCACTCACCGACACTGGATCGTGGCGCAGATGTGCGGCTTGCAGGAGCTGATTGCTCTCTTAGAATGTGCTCTTTTTCGGCAACCAAGGCTCGCGATTACGACATCCTTACAACAGTAGAACAGGTACTTTCTTGTGGTGGCAAGACCGTTTTTGAGAGAAAAGGATTCCTTCTTCGATAAGCTCTGTGCTAAAAGACAGATTAGGATTGGCTAGAGATTTCTGCCGCTTCTGAACTCACGCCATGCCAGCCAACGTCGTCATGGCCGCATAAATAGGTGCTTAGCGTAGGCTATCATTCATGCAGCCCGACGTGAGGTGTTGGACGGTTGGGCAACGGCGGCAAACACGTGTATGGGATATGCTGTCGAGATGGTCAGAACGCAGTCTGAGGAGAGACTGTTTCAGCAAAGTTCAACTGCCGTGGTACGATGTACTTGTGTATGCTGACTAATCGACGTCCATTTTGGTTCTATTGCTTCTATCGTCATTTTGTTTCCGAACCTCCCGGTTTGGCAACGTCAAGTCTTCGTCTGCAGCAGTCTAGGAGGACCTCAAGAGGACCAGATTGGCCACGTTCATAGCAGCCATGATCAGCCAGATCACCAAGCCCAGCAGGGCCACGGGCCACGAGTTGGCCATCTTAACGGGAGGCTCGACGCCTTCGTCCGGTTCGACCTGAGCAGCAGCAGTGTCGGCTTCCTGCGGGCGACACCTTTGCCAGGGACGGTACCAGTTACGAGTAGGGCGTGCTTCCGAGGTGTCGGTGGCCCCGATGATGCCAGAGGCCGCAGTTTCGGCCACGGTTGCAGCAGCCCTCCGTTTCTGGCGACGGTAGCTCTCGTCGAGAAGGAAGCGGGCACGGCCAGGCTGGACGGTCATGTACCGGTTCGAGCAGGTGAACCAGAGCAGCGGAGCGGTGATAAAGGGAAGGATGATGCTGAGGGCGACCTGGGTGGCATTGAGGGCAGCATCGAGGCCGTGGCGACCGACGGCACCGGCGATGACGATGCTGGGCATGATGCTGATGGAGCGAGTGAGCAGACGACGCAGCCAAGGAGCGACGGTCCAGTTGAGGGCGCCCTCGCTGACCATCTGGCCGGCGACGGTGCAGACGACACCGGCGGAGAGGCCAGAGAAGAGCAGGGCGAGGGAAAAAACGGTGCCAGCGGCCGGGGCGATGCTGTGGGCCAGCAACTGGTGGATGGCAAAGATGTCGGCGTCCTGGGCGGCAGCATTGCCGTAGAGCGAGGCGCCGGCGACCACGAGAATGGCCGAGTTGACAAAGAGGGCAAAGGTAAAGAGCGAGAGGGTCAGCTCGGCGATGGAGTACTTGAGCGAGTGGCGGATGGCCGTGAGCGAGGGGACGTAGACATAGGAGGGGGTATGGATGGTAGTGGTGGTGTTGTCCTCATCCTCATCCTCATCCAGATCCGGCAAAAGGCCGCGCTGGGCGTCAAAGAGATGCAGCCGGGCCTGGACGATGCCAGAGCCAAGATAGATGCTGTGCGGCATGACGGTGGCACCGAGGATGCCACAGGCCTGGTAGAGGCCCTTGGACTGGACGAGGACAGACGAGGGCAGATAGCCGCGCAGGACGCTGGCGGCGGTGGTGCCGTTGGTCGAGCGGTGCACGAGCGAGAGCTGGATGCAGAAGCAGACGACGACGGCGAGCACGAGGGCGGCGACGAGCAGCTCAAAAGCGCGCATGCCACGGCGGATGTGTTGGACCGGCTGGCCGGCCTGGCTGGCTCTGTCCTTGTTCGTCCCCTCGCGCTCGGCCGGCCGGCAGAAGAAGAGGACGACAAAGACGTCGACAATGGAAATGGCACAACCGGCGACGAGCGGAATCTTGGGCTGCAGCAGATTCAGCGCGACAGCCGTGCCGATGACCTCGGCAATGTCGGTGGCGATGATGGCGATCTCGGCCAGCACGTACAGGGCCACGTTGAGCCAGCACGGCAGAAAGGCGCGACAGGCCTCGGCCAGGTTGCGGCCGGTCACGGTGCCCAGTTTGATGGCCAGGCTCTGCAGGAAGATGGCAAAGATGTTGCTCAGCAGGACGATGAAGAGCAGCCGGAAGCGGTACGACGCGCCGGCCGCGATGTCGGTCGAGTAGTTGCCGGGGTCGACTGGGGAGGTTAGATGGAGGAAGGAAGAAAAGAAGAAAAGAAAAAAAAAAAGAAAAGAGGAAAACGAGAAAAAGAGAAAAAAGGAAAAAAGAATGAAAAAAAAAACTTACTGTATGCCACGGCGACGATGAAGCCTGGCCCCACGAATCGGTAAAACGTCACCAAGGTCTTGCCGATCCGGCGAAAGAAGCCGGAAATGCCAGGGCTGTCTGGAGCCAGTTCCTGTCCTTGTTGTCCTTGTTGTCCCTCTCTCGCTTCTTCTCTTCTCCCCTCTCTCCCCGCTCTCCCCTCTCCTCCCCCTCCCCCCTCCCCTCCGTCCAGGCCCTCGACCTGGACTCGCCTCCGCGCTGGCTCCTTTTCGAACGAAGAACCAAGCTGCGGAGACCCCGGAGCCGGAGCCGGCGCCGCCTCTTCGTATGTGCCTTGTATCACGACCGCGGTTGCAGCAGCGGCGTCGTCAGCCAGACCGGCACTCTGGAGCGAAGGCGAGGCGGTGCGGCGCAGACGTCGGGCGTTGGCCATGCCGTTAAGGTCCTGGTTGGTGGTCAGGTCATTCGACAACGCGTTGGGATTCTGGTTGTGGCCGTCGCTACGAGCCGGCTCGTCCGTCCGTGAAGGACAGTTCATGGCGAGGGAGGAGAGGAGGGAGAAGAGGAGGGAGGACAAGGAAGAACAGGCGGCAAAAAACGCCAGTAAGGTTTAACGATGACGGAGATGAAGAAATGAAGAGACCGAGAATGACGAATAATGGTACGATCAACAGGAGGCCGGCAACACACATCAAAAGCAAGCTGCAAAAGTCTGCAAAATGCTGGGACAATGCTCTCAATGTCACGCGAGCTAGGAAGAGTTCTAGACCTTTTCAACTCTGAGAACCTCTTCGGTTTTTAGCCTCTGCACAAATAGCGGTCTCACCCGACAATGGCGTTTACGTCATCCACCAACCCGGACGCACTGCCGAAGCACCAATGGTTGTGCAGCCTCGCGAAGCTTTGTCGGTCGCAGAATCTGTCTTGTCGGCTGGCAGTTCTGCTTTGTTGCGAGTCTTTGAGTCTTGTTGATAGAAAACAGCTGGAAGGCTCCTGCAAACGCCTTACGGCCTATGTCACGTGGAGCAGAGTTACCCCCTACTTTCGGGATCTACAGTGGAGAAGTGGGCTACGGTACGGAGTAGATCGTGGGGCTATTAGTACTGTATGGAGTATTAGAGTTGAAGGGGCTTACTCGTACTTTCTTTGGATTTTCATACTTATCCAACTGACCATTTGAATTAGAAAAGTAAAGTTGGCTTTGACCTGTCTACAGCAGGCACTTTACCTGTTCTTATACCGCCTGTTCTTATACTGCCTGTTCATATTACACCTGTTCCGTATGTCTCCCAAGGACAGCTTGTCTGGATGCTATTGGCTGCATTCTGTTGTCTATATCTTTCCGTACAGTCATGACTGTTGACGTTGACGTTGTTGGGCGAAAGCCAAATTATTATACCATGACTGTAGTCACCAGCGTATTGTATTCCATCTTTTGGACCTGTTACGAAAACCTGTCTCGTCCTTGCTCTCCATTTCGTTTCTCTGTCACCGCAACTCTTCATCGCTATCCATCGCTTGACCAAGATGAAAGTACGCCAGAGCGACGACGTCAGCCGTCGTCTTCGCGGCACCGCCAACGGTGCCCTCCTCTTTGGCCTGCTGTCCGACCGGGTCCTCGGCCACCTTATCGTCCGCCATCTCCGTCCGGCCGACCGCGTTCTGCTCAGCCTCACCTGCCGTGATCTCTACGAGCGTCTGCGGTCGCCGGTCCGCAACAGCGCGACGACGACGAAACCAGCTCCGACACTGCGCAACCGTCTCGACCGGCTGGACTGTCTCGCCTTTCTCTCGACCGTGGCCCGCGACCTGCGCGACCACTATGCTTGTAAGCTCTGTCTGGGACTGCACCGTGCCAGCCCGCGCGACGGACACGCCCTCGACTGCAAGGAGCTCGCGCAGGCCTCGGCCGGACAGCGACCAGTGAAGCTGGAGTGGCAGCCGCCCTGTTGTCGTGACGGCCGCGCTGCCCAGCGCATGGCCGCCATTCTGCAGACGACGGCCAAAGGCCACCCCAAGGCGCCCGCTGCCCGCCGTACGACGCTCGCCGGCATCTGCCACCGCGACGTGCAGCTCACGCTCAAGCGGGCACGCTACTCGATGGCGCACGTCAGCTGCAGCCGCCACCGTCGTCGCTCAGCCCCGTCGTCCGGCTTTCCAACACGGCCATGGCCGCCTGGGAGGCCGTCTGGGAAGCCGTCACCAACACACGGACAGGCCCTGCTGTGGCCCGGAGCCATGCCAGCACCCTGTCCGCCGGCGATCTCCAGCCGCTGCAGAGAATGGTGCGGCAGGCACTCACACCCTTCAAGACAACGCGGACTGAAGTCCTGGCCCTACCTACGGATGTCGGGCCCCCGTACGTAGAGACCTATCGCTACACGTTTGCACCGCGCATCGTTGCAGACCCAGATGGCCGCCCTCGGTATCTCTTACGAACAGACATTCGTTCGAAAAGAGACTTTGGACTGCTCAAGCTTGCTGTCTGTCCGCATCTTCATTATGACAAAGACAACTCAAAAAAGTGGAGAGCGGAAACAGACCCTTTCAGCTGTCGCTTTTCTAACCCGAAATTTCGTCTGAGAGATGCCGTGAGCCTTGCAATGGAAGAGCTTTACGAAGCCCAGTCCACGGATGACGAGCAAGATCGTTATGCAAACAACATGAAGACATACGCCGAAACAAGCAGTTGTTGCGACCGCTGCCCGACCGACTTTCATGTTCGTGCCCAGTGGAAGAATTCGACTATCAGCGTGTGGCAGGATTTCGGACCAGAGGGACAAGCGTCTGACTTGATCTGGCAGAGCCATATCATGTGCCATTTCCTACAGGCAGAGACGGGAGAGGAGCTGTACACACTGCCGAACACGTGGGAGGCCGGTCCATCTGTGCCCCATTCGCCTGGGAGTGTGCGCGAGTTGTATGAGAACTCTGCTGATTGGTTTATGTAAGTAGTAACTGGGACAGTACAGCGATCTCGAGAGTGGAGGAAAAACAAGTCAGAGGCAAAATGTAGTATAGCATTTTTTCGCTGATTGGGTTTATTACTCGGTACAATATTGGCAACAGCTTCAAATTCAGCCCCTGGAATCCATCTCCAACACAACCTCTCATTTTCCCCCTCACATGTACTCCAGACCTGGCCGTCTCTCATCCGACGAAGACGAAGGCAGTGAAAACGAGACAGCAATAATACGTGCCAAAGGGATATGCGGTACCTGGAGACTTTGCTGAGTCAGCGCCGAACAAGACACAAAAGTGTAAAAAAGAGACAAGGGATTTGTCTGGTAAGGCCGTGAGGCCAGCAGGTTGCTCGTGTTAGCTTCACCCGCAAAGACACAGGCTACTGGACCCAACAACCACGATGAGGTAAGAGCTTTGTTGGGGCCTAAAAGTTAGCACACAAGCGGGGGGGGGGCGGACTTCACTGAATAATCCGTTGCGCAAGAGGTCGACCGAGCAGCTCAAGCACCATGCATCCGTGGAATGCTCGCGAGTAATTCCGTGTGCTGTTGCTGCTGATCTTGAAGTTCTTCGATTTGTTGCTCGAAAAGTGCCTCTCGTCTCGAACTTGTCCTCTCGCGCGATTCGAACCGATATTCCAGTGATTTGTGTCTCTGCTGATCTCCAAGAGACTTGGAGATAGGCGAATGCCCCAAGGAGAGCAGTTAGGAATCCGCCAGGACCTGCCAGGATTTTTGCAGTACCACCCGGTACGAAAGGGCTGATGCCGGTGATGATCCCGATGACGATAGGTGCGACGCCAAGTCCAATAGAAAGCTAGTCGCTGGATGACATGTCGAAGAACCGTAGTTGTAGTTGTGTGCGTGATTGAATTGAACTTAAAGGGTAGAAAACTTGCAGTGAACAAATGGGTGACAGCACAAGTTGGAAAGAAGAGTGCCTCTGAAGAGAGAAAAGGAAGAAGACGAAGAAGACGAAGGGGGGAAGGGTAGATATAGATGGACTGAAGAGCGGATTGTGTTTGATTGTTTATTTACTATCTTGGTGCCTCCTTCTGAAAATGGAACGATCGGAAAGAACGAAGCTAGAAAGAACTAAGGCTAGAAAGAACGAAGAGCTTGAAGGAAAGAGGGAAGAGGAACGGGAAACAGAAGCACGGAAAGAGGACAGGACAAGAAAACTGATGAATGAACAGACAAGGATATACGGAGAAATTAGAAACAAGAAAAAGCGAAAGGGAAGCTGCTTGAGGGACATGAGGGTGAAAGAACGTCCGAGACAGCGCAAGCCGTTTCCGTAGAAGCCGTGTGAACTATCGTCAGGATCTGCACGCAGGGACGTGAGCATTTTCCGCAAGGCTGTCAACTAGCAATGGCAGGCGGCTATGCTGCCTGCTCAAACAGCCAAACAGCAATACGACAGCCCGACCGACGCATCCATTTCAGTGGGGCTTTTCAAGTACCTGACGCTCGAACAACGGACATATGCTGATACTCGTTATATGCTCTCCCTATCCAATACTCTGCTCTATTATCTGCTCCGATCAGCGGTGTCGGTAGTCCTCCGTTGAAGCGGGCTACACACGAGACGCATGACCAACACCGAACGCCGAACACCGCCTAGCCTGTCGTTAAGGACAGCTGCTGGGCCACTGGTGATACCATGCAATATGCAGAAACCCACAACACCAACCCATGCACGCCATTTTTCAAACTCGCCTCCGTGGGCCGTCAAGCCCGTACATCCTCTTCCACGCGGTGTTGAAACGGTTGGTCCACACTTGTGGACCTTGTCCTCTTTGTTGAATTAGTCGTCTTTCGTCTTCGTCTTTCGTCTTCGTCCTTCGTCTTCGTCCTTCGTTTTCGTCCTTCTTCTCGTTCCCTCGCATCCACCC
The DNA here is from genome assembly GCA_019925595.1 of Grosmannia huntii. Taxonomy (NCBI): domain Eukaryota; kingdom Fungi; phylum Ascomycota; class Sordariomycetes; order Ophiostomatales; family Ophiostomataceae; genus Grosmannia; species Grosmannia huntii. The sequence goes on from JADHKJ010000018.1 coordinate 380,349, forward strand.
GTTTAGCGCTGCTTCTTGGGCTCCTTGCCGACAGCAGCCTCCTTGCTGCGCTCTTCCTCCCGCTTGGCGTAGATGCCGGCCGTGAAGGGGTTCTCCAGCCGGAGGGCGATCAGGTAGACGACCAGGACCTCGACGGCCAGCAGCACGCCGGCGGGCCGGCCGTAGACCAGGGCGGAGCCAAGGAAGCTCATAGTGCTGCCGTAATACATGGGAGCGTCGGTGACGTTGAAGGGGAAGCCGGTGACCATGCTGTCGAGCAGGATGCCAAAATAGTCGCCCAGGAAGGTGCCCGTGATGCCGAGGCGCCACGTCGACGAGACCACGAGCACGTTGCCGAGGGCGAGCAGCGCATAGCCACCGTAGGCGACTGGGGGCGCGGCCAGCAGCGGATGTGTGGGCTGGTGGCGAAGGGCCCGTTCGTAGAGCAGGTCGCGCACGATGCCGAGCGAGAAGATGGTGGCCGCGAGGAAGTAGCAGGCGATGCGGGCACGACCGCCGAAGAGACGGGTCAGGAAGTGCGTGCGGTATTCTGGTCGTGTTAGCAGGGCCTGGGGTGTAGATCAGGAGAGGCTGGATAGAGCTGTAGGCCGTACCTTTTCTCGCCACGATGCTGGCCAGTCAGTGAGAGAACAGATAAAGAGGGCGCCAACGACGGACAGACTTACTTCCAAAATGTCGGGTTGAAGACAATGGCCAGGGCAGAGACTGCAGCCGTTAGCTGTGGAGAGAAGCTCGGGACCAAAGGAGGGGCTGCTTACAGTAGAGGCTTGTCTGGCTGAAGTCGACCAGCTGGCCAAGATCTGCAAAGGATGCCATGGTGCTGCGAGAACGACGGGGAGGACAGGCGGCGGGGACGGGGAAATGGAGGACAGAGGGAAGCAGAAAAGAAGAAGCCAGAGTAGCGGAAGACCGGCAAAGAGTCGGAAGACGGATGAGGCAAGGCGGAAGAAGGAGACCGGAGCTCAACAAAATGAGGACAGCACGTGTCATTGGTCCCTGGTACGGTGGGGTTGCTGGGCTTAGCGTGCTGTCACATGCAAGAGCTTACAGGGTCATGTGACGTCTGTAGCGTAGCCCGTTAAGTTCAGTCCAACTCAGTCGTTGCTTGAACATATTACTACCCTCCTCACGCAATGCCTGTCCTGGACAACTTGATAAGTCGAAGCAACTGGTCTGAATGTGGACGGTGGATCTGAGACTTTTCCCTTTTCTGCGCCCGGAAGGGGATAGCTGGTGAATCAGATTTCTGCGATAAAAACGAGCCCAAATTGTACAATCGAATTCATCACTGCACCTCTCTTTTCTCATCCCATCTAGCCGTCGCCTTATTAGTATTCCTAGATCAAAAATCCTTTCCCCCTCTGATTTCCTCCTGGAATCCGCCCCAATGGCAACGCAGGAGTCCGCCCACGTGCAGTCTCCAGTCCTCTGCACCCTGCCTCGCCTCCCCGATCGCTTCCAACGACCGAGGCCGGGCTATTCGACAGTTCCGTCCATCTAGATGAGGAGGAACTGTCCTGGTTTGATCCCCAGAAATGGTACCCAGCCCAGCTTGGAGAGGTCATCAAGGACCAATACCAAATCCTCGTCAAACTTGGCCATGGCTCTGTCTCTTCGGCTTGGCTCTGTCGTGACCTTTTGTGTGTATGCGGTCTTCGAAAGCTTCTCCTTTGGGTTGTTACTGATGCTGCAGAAGACGGCACTCGTACGTAGCACTCAAGATATACGAGACAAACCATCACCAAGCCTCTAGAGAGAGAGAGGTGTCGCGTCGTCTACAGTCGTTGGCACAAATCGAGGCCGGTAAACCGAACGGGGATCGACTAGGGCCCACGATCGTGCGAACTGAGCTCTGTATTTTTGATCTGCCCGGACCAGTCGGACCACATACCTGCATGGTTTACCGGCCGCTTTGCATGTCGCTCGAAGATCTTCGCATCGAGGTCGGAGGCCAGCTGCCGGCGTACATACTAAAGCCCTTTTTCACCATCATACTGCGAGGACTTCGCTACCTGCACAATGTGAATGTGGTCCACACAGGTTTGTCTTTCTTATGTGGCCATTCTATTATCCCCCCCCCCCATCTCTCGAACCAGCTAACAGACGATAGACTTGCAGGCTGCCAATATCTTGTTAACTGCAGATTCGGATCAGACCTGGAAAGATATGGCCGACGAGGAGTGGCAAAACCCATCGCCCCGAAAACAGGTCCCAAGCGGCAGTTTTCGTATATGCATCCAAGATGCCCGGCTTACCTGACAGGGGCATGCCGGTCATCTGTGATTTCGGCGAAGCCCGCGAGGGCCCTGGACCTTTTATTGGCGAGGTGATGCCCGATCTTTACCGTGCGCCTGAGATCGTCTTATTCATCCCATGGAGAGAGAAGATTGACATTTGGAGCGTGGGGCAAATGGTGCGTTCCCTGTGTGGGCTGGCATAAAAACATTCACTGACCCATCCCTGCACAGCTATGGCACTTGCTCGAGGGGAAGACTCCTTTTGACCAGCGCTCGCCTAGCCGCGAGGCATCCAGGGGGGCTCATATAGCCAGAACCGTGGCTCTGTTGGGTCCCCCGCCGGCATCCTTGCTGGAGAAAACCAAAGTCGCGGACGAATTTTTTGACAAAGACGGTACTACAGAATGCCCCAGCTGGAATATAAGTGGTACACGGAGTGCTAACAGACGCAGGGGCCTTGAAAGAGGAGTACCAGAATTCTTAGAACACGTCACTCGAGGATGAGGAAGAAGTTCTCGAAGGAGAAGAGAAGACTCGTTTCCTAGCCTTGATACGCAGGATGCTGCAGTGGCGTCCAGAGGACCGGCCGACGGCTGACGAGCTGCTTCACGACCCATGGTTTGATGGGCTTGTTTACCGTTCATGAGGCTTATTGATACTTAAAGATGTTGCTTAGTCACCGACTCGACTACTCTGCATGACTCTCCACGACATGTTTCTTAGATGCGTTCTACTGTTTTTGTTGGCTGTGATTGGCTGCTTTACACGTTTTCCATCTCGACTTCCTTATCATTCTTAAACAAGCATGCTTTTCTTGAATTATTGAGTTTGGTTTTTTGATTTTGTCATTTAACTTTACGGAGGCAAAGACATGGAAGTAATAATGGCTGTTTAAGCTCCTCTGTTTCATAGGATAAAGAATGGGCATATTTTTCTACGAACTAACTTAAAGCTTGGCTTATTTAAACCTGTAAATTTTTGTCAATTATCATTTATTCACGACTAAATCGGATATTAACATTATGTCGTGCCCATCATATCACGAAATGCTGTTTAAAGAAGAGTTACGGAGTACGTCGTAATATTTTACGACTTGTACTCGGTAGTCTGAGGTGGAGTTAGGAGTGGCCCAAGCTTTACGGGCCGTTACAGGTCAGCTGACTGCCAGTGGAACCAACCTAATTTCTGTTTCGCAACACGTCGATGCAATCGAGCAGATCGACAGCTCTGCGTTTAAACAGCAACTTCTTGGCAGACCGGCTGGCCGACTCTGTTTTTTGTCCTCTTTTCGCTCGTGTTCTTTTTATTCCGCCCGTCGTTTCGTTGTCCTTCATTTGTTCCCTAATCTTCTCGCATCTTTTCGTCTCCGCAACATCCACCATGGCTTCCCATCCGCCTTCCATCAACCCCAAGTCTTCGCTGACGGACGAGAACTTTGCAGCCGAGCTGCGCTCGCTCGCCGCCCAGGCCTGCGCCGATGCCTCCTGGGCCTCCTGGGCCCGATCAGCCGTCGAGCAGGCAGGCTTCTACGGCCGCGCTGTCTTGTTGCTGGTGCTCGCTGCCGTCTCAGCCAACGCCTCGCTGGCGGCTCTCTCGCCCGTCTACGGCGCCATCCCAGCGGCTGCTCACCACACGGCCGTCGTCGTGGCTGGCTGTTTTGTTGGTTGGTCCTCGAACTTGCATCTGCGCCGGCTGCTTCCTCACGTCGCTCGACGCCACAGGAACTCGCTCCTCCTCCGCTGGACTGCTCCCGTTCTCGCCATAGGTCTACCACTGCTGGCAGCCTATCTGCCCGTGGCCCAATATCTACTGGCTGGCGTTTCCACCTCGCTGACGGCTCGCTGGGGTCCCGCCATCACCGAGGCCCTCACGCTCTTCCCCCTCATCGCCGGCTCGACCGCGTGTGTGGCCACGGAGCTCGAGGCTGCTGCAGGCATTGAGGACGTCCTCCCACGTCTGCCTAGCTGGCTGACCGACGCCTTGCCTGGACTTGGCTCCTGGACCGTCTTCAAGGCCGTCGAGCGCTGGACGGCCGATCCGGTTTTCTTCACCACCATCGCCCCCTCTTCCGTTTCTGCGGCTCTCGATACTCGCGTCCTTCGTCAGCTCGCCATCGCCGCCGTCTATTCCGTCGCCGCTCCCTCTCGCCTGCTCTGGTATGCCGTGCCGGCGCTGCTGCACGCCGCCGTCCTCAACGTGCACGTCGCCGAACCGACCGCCTGGACGCTTCCATCGGCCAATGTCGCTCTACAGACTGCTGCCGCTCGTCTCGGCGGCGCTGATGCCTGGGTCCTGCTCGATCGCCGCGAGTCCGTCACCGGCTACCTCGCCGTGCTCGAGAACCTCGACCAGGGCTTCCGTGTCCTTCGCTGCGACCACAGCCTTCTCGGTGGCGAATGGGTTCGCTTCTCAGCCAACCCCGTCGCCGAGCCCATCTACGGCGTCTTTGTCATGCTCGAGGCCGTCCGCCTCGTCGACGTGTCTGTTCCCGTGCCTGATGCAGATGCTCGTGCCCTCGTCATAGGCCTTGGCATTGGCACCGCTCCGGCTGCTCTGGTTGCCCATGGCATCGACACTACCGTCGTCGAGATCGACCCCGGCGTCCACGACTTGGCTGCCCGCTACTTCCACATGCCGGCCAACCACACTGCTGTCATCGAGGACGCTGTGGCCTATGCTGATCGTGCGGCTCATGCTGTCCCTGCTGGCCCGCGCTACGACTACATCGTGCACGACGTCTTCACCGGTGGTGCTGAGCCCATCTCGCTCTTCACCCTCGAGTTTCTGCAGGATCTGCACGCGCTGCTCAAGCCGACCGGCGTCATAGCCATTGTATGACTCGGCATTCCATCTTTGCTTTCCTTTGATCTGTCTAACATTCCCAGAACTACGCCGGCGACTTCTCCTTGACTCCCATCAAGGCTGTCGTCCACACCATTCGCACAGTCTTTCCGTCCTGCCGCGTCTTCCGGGAGCACCCGCGCGAGGCCTTGGCAGACGACAGCACCGACTTTGCCAACGTCGTCATCTTTTGCACCCGCAGCGCCGCGCCCATCTCCTTCCGTCGTCCTACTGCGGGCGACCTACTCAACAGCGCGACTCGACGCCAATTCTTGGTCCCGACTCACGAGGTTACTGACGCTGACTTCCGCTCGCCCATCGAGCCGCGTCTCGTCCGCCTCAACGACACCGAGCAGCTGTCCAAGTGGCACTATGAGAGCGCTCTGGGTCACTGGAAGGTCATGCGACGCGTGCTGCCGGCTCACGTGTGGGAGCTGTGGTAGGCGAGACTGGTCACGTGTACGATAGGACATAGTAGGGTACATATCGTTCAGTCTATCTGTGTTGGCTTGTTGTGAGTCCTCGCTATCTCATTTATTCTCCTTGGCTGGCTCTTTGACGGCTTCCAAGGCCAGCTCGGCCGCATCGGTGTTGAAGGTGTCCCTGAAGGCAGTCACGTGATCTGGCACGTGAGCGATGCGGTTGTAGGGAGCGGCGACGGGGGCACCGATGGTCAGATGGACGGGCAGGACGCCGGTCCAGACGCGGTCGAGCACGGTGTCGTCGCCGAGGTCGCAGCGGTCGTCGTGCGGGCCACCGGTGCGGATCTTGGCGCTGCCGCCGGCGATGCGCACTCGCAGGACCGACGTGCTCTGCATCTCGGCCGCGTTGGGCGGCACACGCGAGCCATCCCAGCGACCGGGCACGACGCCGTCAGTGATCAGCCGCATGGCGTACAGCTTCTCGGACACGTCCGTGATGACGGTGGCGTGACCAAAGAGCACGGCCGACCGGTAGTTGTAGCTGTGCGCGTTGGGCGTGAGGGCCAGCACGAGGCCGTCGACCTGGCTGGCAGCGACAGCGATGGGAAGGCCGGGTGGCGATCCAGAGGACCCAGAGCCCCGCGAGAGGCTGATCAGTCGCGATGATACGTACCCGTGCAGGTACAGATCCAGCACGTCGCCCACGTCGGCGCTGGGCCGCTCAAACGACCCCATCTGTCCGATCATCGGCAGAATGGCCGGAAAGGGTGCGTCCGGCGCCTGGAAGGACACATACAACAACTGCATGCCGTTGACGATGCCGTGGATGGTCTTGAGCGCATACGTGGCTGGCCTGTTAGTGTCGTGCGAGGCCGATGACAATATCACAATGGCCTCACCTCGTGCGCTTTCCCGGTGCACCGTGCTGTACGGCTCCTTGGGATACTCGAGCTCAAAGCGAGGCATGATGAGGTCTCGTCCAGCTACTGTGCCTGTCTGTTACTCGCTCTCCATTCTACGGCGAATTTTAGCTCTCGATGGCTCATCCTCTCTTATAGCATGACAGAGGCTGTTGTACGGTGACTCATTGACACGATTCCAGACACCCAGCCCGAAGGACGGCGTGCTCTTACTTCTCCGTACTTCTCCGCACCGACACGACGGCTATCGATAGCAAAACCGAATTGGGGTGCATTCTCCGCGCCTCATCGATCGTTTTGTCCTGTTTGGAACACAGGGAGCACCTAGAACGCCTGCACTAGGCTGCATGTGGAATGTACATGCGGTGCGGTTGTGGCTGCTTATTGTCTTATCACAAACAGTCTAGGTCTGTCCCTGTTGACGTTGGACGGATGCTTGTCTGTTTTGCATGTGTCAGATAGTGCTTGATGCAGCGGAACCGAGCGGAATCCACTGCTGGGTTGGGTTCCGTCGTTCCGACTCTCAATTCCCATTATTAGTGGTCGTCATCCCGACCTGTTGTCTGGGTGGGAAACACAAAGCTTCATTAATCTGGAGGGGTAGACTTGTACCCAATAGTAACAGGCAAACAGGTGTTGTCCAAAGACATTTGCTAATGATGTCGATGCTGTCAAATTAACATTCCGTCATGGACGGCATGTCTTGGCTTTATGTCTATTAGTAGCCTCGAATGCCCTTTGCTATACGGAGGTTCCTACGAATAAGTCACCGCTTTTCTAAAAATAATAAATGTTAGCACTTATTAACACTGTGTGCTTTCGCTGGAATTATAGGTAGTAGGAGCACTATTAGATACTATAGTGCGCTACGACTTAGTGGAAGAGCTACCTAGCTATTAGTGGAATTTGGCTAAAATGATCCTCCGTATATATTTGTCTTAATACTGTATACTGCTCACACTAAAGTAAAGCGGTGAGCAAGAACTGTTTGTAGGAACCTCCACGAGATGCAGGAAAGCGAATCGCATTCGTACAATGCCTACGATAATATCCAATGTACGGAATACGGAGTACAGATTATCTTACAGTTACGACTACTACATTTATATGAGATGCACTATATCTAATGAGCGGGACTTTACCTTGATCTCTCCAGGAGGATTCTTTGCAGAATATCTCTTCTTTATTCATACATTGCAAGATCTCATATTACATAGTGCACGGACAATCTGACGGTTTTGGTCCAGTTTTGCACTTTGGCCTCACATCTCCTGTGCAATATCAGTAGCTGTCTAGAGCCAATCAGCCATGTTCGGCTGAAACTTATACCGAGTTGTTTGCACGATACAGAATCCTATGCAAGCCCCTCTTCCCTGCATCGTCAGCCGCGGGATTACCAGTAGCGAATTTCTGCACGACTCAACTGGACATTGCCTCATGAATCACCAGAACCTTGTCGGAGGACAAAGCTAGTCACTACCCTCTTCTTCAAAAACTCATTCTTGCAGCTATTTCCTACAAAAAAACAAGATCTGGGTCGCAATGAGAAGACTCAAAGATCGCTTCAGGCGCAGTAAGAAGACGGGTGGTCACGAAGCTGCGTCGTCGACCAACCTGGATTCGTCTGCTTCCCATGCTGTCCTCGCAACAGAAGTATCAGTTAAAGACCAGTCTTTGTGGGACAAGGCATATGACACACTCTACGACCAAGATAACGGGACTGCTGTTGAGTACGAGATCCTCTTGTGTCGGGTCCTGATAAGGGGTATGCATTTGACCTGCTCTAGAGGCTACTCCAGCACTAACTTCAAGTGTAGATCGAGACGAGCGGCTGTCTACACCAGATGAAGCAGAGGATACCAGCCAGACAGCGAGCGAGTTTTCTCGCCGTGATCCCGTTTCTCGCCGAGAGAAGCTGAAACAGATCACAGAACTCGGACTCAAACATGCGGAGGACAAGAAAATAAGCACGACACTTCTGGGCCACGAGCTTGTTTTGCAGGACGCTGTAGCGAAGACAGCTGGTGTTATGAGCTGGGTTGAGGGACGTTTGAAGGACGCCGTGGCCGACATACCATATGCATCACTTGTCATGGCTGGAATTTCCCTAGTCCTTCCCGTCCTGACAAATCCGCCGGAAGCCGATGCAGCACAGCAGGAAGGGTTCACCTATGTCACATCTCAGATGAAGTACTACTCTGCCATGGAGTCTATGCTTCTGCCCGAAAAAATGGAGCCCGACCTGAAGAAGGATCTTACCGAGCGTGTTCTCCAACTGTATCAGCTCATCATCGACTTCCAGCTCCAGAGCATTCTCAAATTCTATCGCAGTCGGACGAAGAACTATCTGCGCGGTGTCATTGCCTACGATGACTGGAAAGAACAGGTGAACAAGATCAAAGAGGCCGACAAGGACTTTGTATCCAAAGTGGAGACTGCTGTGTCGACAGACAGTCTGCAGCATCTGAGAAGGCTGTCCCATGAAGCGGAGAGTTCGCGCAAGGCCTTAGGTGACCTAGTGAAGAAGGCCCAAGAACTGGTCGAGATCAATCGAGATCAACTGCGCGCATTACAAGCTATTGAACAAAAATTGATATTGGACGACCCCAAAACGAGGGAATGCCTACGAGACTTGCGAGTAACCAACCCAGAACACGATAAGACTCGAATCGAGGAATCAAAAGGCGGTCAGCTTTCAGACGCATACAGATGGGTGCTTGAATGTGAAGAATTCAAAACATGGCGAAACAGTAACGAGGGCCAGCTCCTCTGGATCAAAGGTGATCCTGGCAAGGGAAAGACGATGATGCTTTGCGGAATCATCAACGAGCTCATACCCCAAACAAAACTCAAGTACAAGCGAACTTCGATGGCCTACTTCTTCTTACAAGCCACCGACTCACGTATCAACAATGCTCCTGCTGTACTGCGCGGCCTCATCTCCATGTTGGTAGAGCAGCAGCCAGCTTTCCTACGACACGTCCAAGAGCAGTACGACAAAGATGGAAAGTTCGTGTTCGAGGGCACCAATGCGTGGACGGCCTTGAAGACGATTTTCGGTGGCATGTTGGACGATCCGGCACTGCAAGACACTTACCTCATCATCGACGCTCTGGATGAGTGCATTGGACATAAATGCACCCAGGATGAGTCAACCACGGACTTGATCGAGCTCCTCTACTTTATTCAAAGTGTAAAGGCACGGCCGAGCATCAAATGGCTCGTTTCCAGCCGGAACTGGCCAGAAATTGAAAAAGAGCTGGTGGAAGTTAAGAAAACACCACTTTGCCTTGAGAATATCTTTGGAAGAAGTGCAGAAGCCCGATCGATCCAGACCCATTGGCAACTGTAGCATACTCTTGTGTGTACTGGGTCGACCACTTGCACCTGTCCCTTGACGGCATGAACGACGGTGAAGTCCTGAAAGACGAGAGTGCGGCAGAAGTCTTTCTGCACCTCAAGTATATATATTGGCTAGAGGCCCTCACGTTGCTCAGAAGCTTGTCGAACGGCATGCTTTCAATGCGCAAGCTTGATTCTTTGCTTCGGTGAGACCAAAATGATGCTCATACTCAAGCCCACGATAACATATGTAGGACAACGACTCCCGGCTGGCAAAAATAGTCCAGGACGGGCTACGATTCATCCAATACTGCAAGCCGACAGTCGAGAACTATCCACCTCAGATCTATGCCTCTGCTTTGATTTTCACCCCTTCCTCTAGCCTGACACGACACCACTTTGAAAACGATATTCCAACATGGATAGTCACCAAGCCAGCTGTTGACGCTGACTGGGATGCCCGTCTACAGGTTTTGGAGGGCCATACCGATAATGTGCTGTCAGTATCGTGTCGCCTGACGGAGCAAAGATAGCCACTGGGTCTTCGGATACAGCAGTGAAAATCTGGGATCCTGCTTCAGACCAATGCGTTGATACTTTAGAAGCCGGCCAATGCGTCACGTCGGTGGCTTGGTCATCTGATAGCAAACGACTAGCAGTATTGCTTGGCGGCAGTATCGTCAAGATCTGGAATTCTGGGACCAAAACTTGGCTTCAACTGTATACACAAGAGGCCAACGAAATGATACCAGAAGTAGCCTGGTCGCCTGATGGCACACAACTGTTATTGATAATCCGGCGGGGAGAAGAAACCTCTTTCACAGCCCATATATTGGACGTTGACACGGGCAAGTTCACCGCCATAGACTATGATGCGTCAGCTGTCTCTGCGGCTTGGTTGCCTGGCAGTAAGAAGGTCGTGGTGGCTTATGCCGATGAAACAGTTGTGATTCAAGAACCGGGCGCCGGCGAAATTTCCATTCTGCAAGTACACGGGCGAGCATTGAGAATATTTGTTAACGATCAGAAACAGATAGCACTGGCGTTATATAACAAGGTCGAAATTTGGGAAACTACCACCGGCGAGTGCACTTCCAGGCTTGTTAAGCCATACCCAATCTCTTCAATAGCATGGGCACCTAGTGGCAAACAGCTGGCAATAGCTTTTGATTACAAAGTTGAAGTATGGGATTCTGTGACCGATCAGTGTACTGAGAACATTGCGGAACATATCTACTCAGTCACATCAGTGGCTTGGTCACTCGATGGCAAACATATAGTTTCGGTTTCTAATGACGGCAAGGCTATAATATGGGACCCTTCTATCGGTCGGTCTTTGCACAAAGGTCACAACGCCACAGTCAATGCAGTTTTCTGGTCGCCGGATCGCACGCAAATAGCATCAGCGTCTAAAGATTTAACTGTTCGGATCTGGAGCCTAGAAACTGGCCAGTGTACTGCCGCCTTGGTTGGAAATACTAACATTATTGCCGATGTGGCCTGGTCGACGGATAGTAGGCATACAGCATCTGCATCGAACGACGAGATCGTTCGGATCTGGAGCTTGGAAACTGGCCTGTGCACTGCTACCTTTGAACGCTATACACACTGGGCTCGAATGGTAGCCTGGTCACCGGATGGAAGACAGATAGCATCTGCATCCGGTGACAAGACCGTTCGGATCTGGAGCTTGGAAACTGGCCGAGGCCTTTCCATAAACATCGAAACGAGGTTACTTTACTTTGCTGCCCCCGACCTCTTGCAAACTGATTCCGGTATGTTAGCTGGCGTTTTGCTATAGCATCGACTGCTTACACAGAACTCGTGCCTCAAACAACAGGACGTGTCCAAAGAAGTGACGATTGGATAAACTATGGAGGGGAGAAACGCATTCGGCTGCCTCCGGCGCATAATTCACCATGGTGTTATACAAATAGAAACAAGATGCTACTTTTTTCGCACACAGGCCGAGACGCTTTTCTTCAACTCTCAGATTTTTAGACGAAGCTGTACATATTTCATATGCTTTCCCACACAGACAATGCCATTTTTGTTTAAAGAGGCTGGCGAGTTGACGCTTTGCATAGCACAGGAAAATAGGCCTTGTGGTTTAACGTAGCAGTTGGCAAAATAGAGAGGAGAGGCTAAAAGCGAAACAGTAACATATGCACGACGATGGAAAGAGACAGAGCATCTCAGAGCCAGACCAATGACAGCACAGACACATAAAAACGATAGAGACACAGACGAGGCCCAACCGGAAAAGGTACGACTCGTTCCCCGGCTTTGTTGATTTAGCTAACGACCAATGCCTGCTGTTACACCAATTGGAGATTAGCCCATCACTTACGGAGTACGTGCATTCTCTTCTGCTTTTCCGTCGCGCAAATGGAACATCAGGTTGCTATTGTGTTTGCTATACTGAATGACAAAAACGACGTGCATAGAGCACGGTATGGCCGGATTATGCAATGTTGAGCGCTAAGCAGCATGAAGATGACGACAAGCTTTCACGAAAAGACGAACGAATAAACAATTGCAGACATTACACTTCGCTTTAGTTTCTTTCGCATGCGCTTCATTACTGCATGAAGCGCTTCCCATTCTCAACATTCGCCAAGCCGTAAGCTTTTGACTCGGGGGGAAACGTGCCATTTGCGGCCCACAGATCAATGAGGTTTTGCATTGGCTCGACATCCTCGGGCCTGAGCATGTTCAGGCTCGTAGCTGTCAACATGAAATGTGAAAAGCAGCTGTTTAGGTGCTTTTCGAGTTCGAGGTGGTAGAATGGATCGACGAAATGGTCCCAGTACAGATGTGCGTAGACGCGGAACATCTGCAGGAAGATGGCCCGGCTGACGTTGATAAATTCTTTCGGGAAACCGCTCTTCTTGCCAACCCAGTCTTCGCCATCGCTGTTCTGAAAAGGGTGAGGCGTACTTGGTGCGAGGGCCGGATTGTCCGCAAAAGATGTCGTGGCCGGATCGGTCGTGAAGATTTTGGGATCGTCGATCTTGCCGGAAATCCACCGCTGCATAAGAGTCATATATTCACGGGCTGGAAGCTCGATTGGCTCGAGCCGGCTGTTCAGCCAGGTGTACGAATGGTTTCTGCACTGTCAGTGTGGAGTCGAGACCAGGCTGGAGTGGTGTTGGGAGGGGCTGGCTTACTTTCCGGCCGACATCTTGGGGCAAGTAGTGGAGTTGCAGATAGTGTTGCCATCCTTCTCTTTCTCGTATACAAGGCGAACAAAGATCCAGAGGATCCGGTAGTGCTCAACAACTGGTCGTGTCAGAGAATGTACCCCCTGAGCCAAGAAAAGGGGGGAGAAGTGGGGTTGTACCATGGTGAGCTATCCATTCGCCTTGCTCTACCGACTTTGGCCTGGCGCTGAGAGTCATGAAATTGCCCTTGACAATATGCTTCGTGTACAACGGATTGAGCCATAACGGTAATGCTGTGGAATCGGAGTCCGGACTCTTGTCGCCCGCAGTCAACATGCTTGTTGAGATGGCGGATGAGAGGGGGGGCAAGGACGGAGCTGAGGCTGGGGCTGCTGTGATCTCAAAGGATGGCCGCTTCTGAACAGTGGCCGACGACGGCGATGGAGCATCAGTTGTAGGGGTGCTCGGGTTCGTAGGAGACTTGGAGCCGCCTGTCTTTGATCCTCGAAGACGGGCGTTGCTGTCGACAAGAACGTTAGCAACAAGGAAGATTGGGCAGAGGATAGATTCGGCAGAACGGACATTCCAGAAAATAGATTAGACATGGTGGAATAAGGAGGCTGGAGACAGCCTTTGAATCAGTGTGACGAGGTTCGTTGGCAAAAGGAGGAGGGGCTGTTTTGAAATCGACAAAAGGCGGTGAGGCTAACCGTCTTGCGGTGTGGCACGGCAAAATCACATGGCGGTCAGAAATGGCAGAATCGAGTGTCAACATCTTTCCGCGGTCACCATGCAGGACAACATCACTGCATGAGATTACGTCCAGGCCGAAGCCTGAATGGCAGTGACATACACCAGATGGGGGGCCGAAGCCATGGAATTTCATGGAACATTTATCAGTCACTCTGTGCGACTCTTCTTTTTTCGAGATCGGTCATCGGCTTCTTGACTTGTCCAGAAGGAGAGTCAAGAGCACTGATCATGTTCTCTGAGAAAGAAGAATATCCGAAACCAATGTTATTTTACCACGCTATATCTTCTGCTAGTAGAAGCCTGCGAGGCAGTGACCGTCCTACCAGGACTGGCCTCTCCGCAATAGAGCTTGCTTGTGTCTACTGTGAACTGGGACGAGCCAATGCGCCTGCAAACTTTTATTCGATGTCGGCCAACGTTGTTACTGAACGTAAATGTTGAATCTGACCCGAAACACTGAAGCCGCAGAGTCTGGAGTACAGTGACAGTTTGTAGCGGGCGGTGCCTTGTTAGAAGTATCTGATCGTTCAGCTGCCATGAAAAGACGTACGGAGTAGTTCTCTCCATGATGCGTATCAGCCGTACAGACCCATCGATGCCGCCATCCTTCCGCATCCCAAGGGATTCCAGGAGATCCACCCTCCTCATCTAGATGGCATGTGATACCATTCGGCCGCTCTACTGCACGCGGATAAGGACCACAGGCGACCAGTTCTTCGTGCATTTTCAACTTGGTCTCTTTGTTTCCAACGAAATGTTAGTTTGTCGTCGTATTCGTAGTCTGCTCTTTTCGTTAGTTCTAGTGCTTACGGGGGCTTATTACGGTTAAAAAGCGGGGGATCCCGCGTACCGGCACGCTAACATCTTACACCTGTGAGGCTAAACAGATCGACATGGAAATGCATTGCAGCAATTATGACAAGTTCTCTACGGAGTATGCTGAAGAATTACCACCTCGTTTCATTGCATCATTTCCGTTTGCATGTCTGTCCAGCATAAAGAAAGCGAGCGCGTGTTTGGCAAGCTAATCAATACTGAAACCTTGGGTTTTTAATTCTGGCCCACGAATCATTCAGCTCTTCGAATCACACTCCTTCGCCTATTAACATTAATCCGCTCCGTCGGCGGGGTATGAGGGGTGGTCGTACACTCTTTTCAGATCGCATTCACTGCAAATTATCAACAACACCAAATATACCGACAACATGGCCTTTCAAGGATTTTTCGAGATCGCGGGCGCGGCCATGGCGTCTGCAGCCGAGAACACAAGGCAGTTTGCTGTTGAGAGCATGCCGATGGTGGAAGGAGCCGTGAACTTTGCGGCCGAGAAGTCAAAGGAGTTTACAGCCGACAATATGCCCATGGTCCAGGGCGCAATGAACTTTGCGGCCGAGAGGACCCAGTTGTTTGTTGCCGATAGCATGCCGGCAGTACAAGGAGCCGTGAGCTTTGCGGCAGAAAAGTCGAAAGAGTTCACAGCCGAGAGGATGCCGCTGATGCAAGGAGCCGTCAACTTTGCGGCTGACACAACGCAGGCATTCGTCGCCGACACCGCGCCAAAGATGGAGGGCTTTGTGAGCTTTGCGGTCGACAGGTCCAAGGAGTTTGCAGCTGAAAAAGGTCCGATAGTGCAGAACGCTGTGGCTTCTGCAGCCGACGCGACACGGGGCTTCGTCGCTGATACCGCACCCAAGGTGGAGGGTTACATCGCCTATGCCGGTGGAAAGGCGCAAGAGTTCATGGCGACGGCGGCACCCAAGGTCGACGCAGCTGTCGGCGTCGCGGCCGAGAAGTCCGGGGAATTCTTCACGGAGAGCGTGCCGCAGGCGATGGCCGAGGGCGCGAAGATGGCCTCGGAGCACCCGGTCGCAAGTGGCGTGGCATGTGGCGTGGCATGCGGTGTCGTCGTGGGCGTCGCCGTTCCAGCTATCATGACAGCTCCGACACTGAATGCTGTTGGTTTTGGCACTGGTGGCGTCGTTGCTAGTGGGTCTTCTTCTTCTCTTCTTCCTTCCTCCTGTTACACACTCACACTGACACCGGGAGGCTCCATGGCGGCCGGCGTACATAGCGGTATAGGCAACGTTGCGGCTGGGTCGTGGTTCGCTATGATGCAGAGTGCTGGGGCAGGGGGGGCTGCCGGGAGGGCTCTTATTTTAGCCTTGCAGACCATGGGAGGTATCGTCGGTGGTGGCATAGGCGCTCTCATTGGGTGGGGTGCCGGAACGGGAAAGGCTGAGGAAGAGGAGCACACGAAGTCGGATTAGTATGCGGTATAATGGATCAACAACTGACTTCTTTAGAATGTGAGAGAAGATAATCAACGACTTAAATTGTAGCGAAAAATGCTAGGGTATTCTCGTTTGTAGTTGTGTGGTTTTATGGCGGCAACAGTGTTTGCACAGTACAACAGCTTAGATAAATAAGGTGAGGAGGACAACTGCTCAAAACCTTTTATAAGAGTTACGGCTTTGATACTTACGTTGGCTCCTATGCTTATAACTATAACCTAATCTGCAAACATCAAATAGCAAAATACAAGACAGCTATCGATTAGGAGCGAGCGAATAGTACGGAAATAGCAAATTTAAGGTAAGTGTTCAATCACCTTGAACTGACAGTCCTAAAGTGCGTGGACATTGAGCACTCAGTGAATATTTATTTCTTAAATACATTTTTTACAAAGTCTTTAGAATTGTAATTCTTCCCTAATTGCGCAAAATTCGAAATTTGGGTTAAAAAATTATAAAGAGGCGATGGTGGAAGAGCCCTACGAGCAAAGGCACCAGATGAAGTAATAGATGACCACCTGCAAATCAACGACACGCGATGTTGTAGAAGTTGTGGTTTGATGATGTAAGTATTGCATAGGTGAGCGGAAAATGGTGAAAATAACTAAGTTAGGTATCATTTGTAAACAATCAGGCTTGGGTGGCTATGGGAATAACATCGTTGTGTAAGAAGCACAGCAGCCATCTTCATAGCAGCGACCTCGATGGAATTCTTTAAGCGCCTTCAAAGCAGAAGAAAGAAATTACAAGAACGCATCGTATAATCAAAATTAGATTTAATGACGACTCCATAAATTCGTATCTAAGCTTATGCATGGATTATTCATGTATGTCGTTAAGGCGAAAGACTTCTTAATTTGGTACGGATTTAGCGGTATCCATACGAATGCGCGAAAGGAAATATCTTAAATATCGATGAGAAACGTGATATAGCTTCGTCTGAAGCCCAAATGATTGACCCGACACCAGCCTACCCGAGACCAAGACTGCTGATGTATGTGCATTCAATTGCCTTTTCCTTGTTTTGTACTCGGTACTTCCACTACCGA
Organism: Grosmannia huntii; assembly: GCA_019925595.1. NCBI lineage: Eukaryota > Fungi > Ascomycota > Sordariomycetes > Ophiostomatales > Ophiostomataceae > Grosmannia > Grosmannia huntii. The sequence continues at coordinate 397,368 of JADHKJ010000018.1, forward strand.
CTCCGTACTTTAACTTGCTCCTGCCTTTTGGCTTCAGTTCCTAGCATCGCCCTTTCCTGATTGGATCGCCAACTGCCGCCTACGTCACTCCGCAGGCCTCCTCTGTTTCCCCTACAATGTCCTCGTGACTTTTGGCCAAGCCTCCGCTTCCTCTAAAAATAAACATCACGAAATTTTCTCTATTTGCACCAACATGGACAAGGGGATCGTGCGCAAACCAGCAGGCCGGCCACTACGCCAACACCCCAAGTCCAAACCTAGCGCCTCCTACTACAGTAGGGCCCCTTTTCGTCTACTCCGTAAATACTGGAGCAAGTCTCCTATTCGTGCAGGGCAATCTACGACTGCACCCTGCTGTCTGACTCGGGATTCTCCTGCAGACTGCTTGATCTCAGATGTCGAATTTGGAAGGACGCCACGAGAGCAAGAATTGTGCCACGAATCGCTGGGTGTCAATTCGAAAACGATGGCCGTGACCAAACTGGGCGAATGGGTGCTGTCGTCTTACGACGTACGCGTACGAGTACGTGTTCACGGAGGGGCAAACACCACTGTCCAGATGTCCCAAAACAGGTGAACATCTCAACTCTTGCTCAAATTAAAGCTCGATCGTCTGCATACTCACACATACAAAGTGCTCCGTACGTCTTTCGCCATCTCACGCTAACATCTCGATGTCTTTAATCTGCCTTTTTGTCTCTCTCACTCTCAATATCTTTTTCTGCCAAGATATGCGACGTCTCGGGTTTCAGTTGAAACAGACTTTGGACAGGGGCTGCTGGCCCACAACGCCAACAGCTTGAGCCCCAGCCAGCCTCGTGGCCAATCCAATCAGCATCGAGGTGCTTGTCTATTCTCCCCTGTCCCTGGACAAGGCCCTGGCCGTTTCGCACTCGCTTGTGTCCTCCCTGAGACGTCGCTCCACAGCAATGTTTTGTCACGTACAGACACCTTTGGCCCTCATGCTCTTGCTCTGTCTTCCCTCGGCCGGGCTGTCTTCAGTCCCCACCATCTTGATGATTCGACATGCTGCGTGGACTCTGCTCCCGCTGGCGAAGAGATTGGCGGCCCCACAGAAACCAAATCGCTATGTGGAGAAAAGAGGCTCTCGCTTTCTCTGCTGCCGTGCATGATCCTCAATCTACCCACCCCTCTCCGCCCCTGTCTTCTCGTCGCTCTCACACTTTTTGTTACATTGGCTTCCTGTCCCCTTCCTCTATCTTGTTCTTTCTTTTCCTTCTCCTCTTTTGCCCTTTATCCTATACCGTGGTCAAGCGACAAATCTGCCAGCGGCTTTCTGCCCCTGTTCCTGTCTTTTGTGAATTGCATCATGGTGTAGTGTTCTTACGTTCTTTTAATTTACCACTTTTTCATTTTTTTTTTTCAATCTTGTCCAACACCTTCCATCTCCCATTGACTGGGCTTTGCTTTCTCACTACGGGCCGGTTCCCATTTTCCTCCTGGTGGCGTCGCTGCCATGTCGACCTCAGGTTCCTCTGTCCCGGCTCTCATCTCGGCTTTTATTTTGTATGTTTCTCCTGCCCCTCTGTCTCTTCGTCTCCCCATCTCCACCCATCCGTCTCTAACCGTTCAGTGGCATTGTCGTCAACGCGGCTTCAGCTGCGCTCTTCCTGCACGCCAGTAGCCATGGCTCCGGTATTTTTCGGGACGGCCAGAGGCTGGTCCTCGCCGTCTTTTTCTTGAGCGCCGCGCTTTGGGCGCAAACTGACTTCATCTCCATCGCCATCAACACTACGGCCACCGGGTCCTGCCAGGTTGGAGTCATTTTCAGCACTTTCTTCGATCAGCTTGGCCGATTTTCCATAGAACAGTACCTCCTATGGACCATCAACAACGGCGCTAAGTCGGGCGTCCAGCAGATGATCCCCCAGATCTTCGTCGCAATCCGATTCGTGCTCGGTGCCGTCTTCATCGGACTCTCCAGGCCTCACTTCGACCCCGTGTGTGTTCCAACATCTTCGGTTTTTGCAGTTGGCATCATCGTTGTCGTCCTCGATGCCGTCATTGTTGTCCTGCTGGCAATTCGCGCGGTTAATTCAGTCCCGACAGAACAGGTCCGAGCAGGCCAATCTAGCTCAGGCCGCTCTAAAGCAGTGTTGTTTGTCATTGCATCGTTTGCCATATGGACAGCGGTTAGTGAAGGATACTCCCCTCTTGCTCGACAGTCTATCAAGTGCTGAACTAACGAGTTCACTTGGTCCAGACGAGTGCCATGATGCTTCTGGGCATGCAAACTACCGCCCTTCTGTTGCGTACCTTGCTTCCATCCATAGGCCTTTTCTTCCTCGTCGGTATGTACCCATCTCCCCGCATCTCCACTGAACTTCTCTCGTGACGTATAGTCACTAATACGCGCAGTCATTGTGGCCGCTTGCAATGCCCAGTTGACCACAGAAAAGACCCGAGCTCCACGATCGCCCGAGTCGCCTGGGGTGCGCGAAGCCAACACAAGCCGGTCCATTACCACCGGAGACTCTGACTACCCCCACTCACGATTCGAGGATTTCAAGCGCAACGAGATCCTTTCCGTAGCTGCGTTCGAGCGGCCACGGGAAGTCCCCAGACCAGACGCTCCCCAAAATGCGCAAACCCGGGCTGACACCGGACGACCAATACTCAGCTACAAACAGGCAGCTGGCCTTGCCTCTGGCAGGATCGTGATTTCGAAACCGATACTACAAGCCAACGGCGAGCAAAACCCCTTGAACAAAATCCCCACGATGAGCCTGGAGGATGCTGTGAGGAGCGAGAGGGACAGACGTGCTGATGAATCGCGGCGAGAGTCTGTTCTGGTCGCCCATCGTCCAGCACCGCACCCTCCGACTCTGACCCCCGAGGAAGGCCTGATGCGTGCCGTGAGCCTGAAGCGAAAGACAGTGGCCTCTGTGACATCCGAACAGATGCCCGAAATGCCGACTCCGCCTCCGGGACTGAAGCCCGCTGCTGTGACCACCTCGGCCCTGCTCTCTCCCGGCATCGAAGAGGTCCGACGACGCTCTCCAAGACAGTCACCAACAACAGTTCAGAACATTCGCCCATCACGTCAGCTGCCGGAGTCTTCCGGGTCTACCAAATCGGCCTCCAGCTCCGAATCTGCGAAGACGCCTCTTCAGAGACGGCAAACGTTCGGCCTGCCAGGCAATCCTCGTGCCAAAGCTGTGAAAGCCCCGGCCAAGGATGCGGATATTCAGGGACCGCAGACGGTGCTGTTCTTGAACAAGATCGAGTACGACAATCCAGACACGGTGGAGAGTGTTATCAAAGGCGCCAATCTGAAAACGTACGACTCTCGAGCTTCCATGTCGGTCGTTCACCGGCCACGGCCAATTCCGCGGAATGTTGATGACGTCCGGAACATCTTCCCCTCCAATTCGGCACCGAATATGGCTGGTCACCAGCGAAGCAAGTCGGCTGGCGCTGTTGCCGTACAAAAATCTCTTCGGTACACGGATGACAGTCCGCCACAGCTTCCTCCTATGCCTTTGTTACCATTGGGCTTTGAAGCCTATAAGGGCGGGCAAGACACCAATCGGCCACTTCCAAACAACACGAAGAGCATGACGTTCGACGAGAAAATGACGCTCCTGTTCCCAACCCCTCCTAGTGCTGGCGGCATTCCTCGACGTCGCTCCTCGGTGCCCGACATTCCTCCGATCTCGTATGACTTCATGTCCATTACAATGTCACCAATGGCCGAGTCCAGCCGGATGTCAGGAACCACGACCAGGACTGGAAGGACGTCAGTCAGAACGGAGAATATTCTCGAGGTGGTGGAACTTCCACCCATTGATGCGCTGCACATCAGAGAGCGGCGCCGGCGCCTGTCTGATGAGGCCGGGGACTCGTGGCTGCCAGGCATCGACACTGGCAACATTGTCCTGGCTATGCAGCGCGCCTTGGAGCTTAGCGAAAGCGGGAGCAAACGCAGGACCAACATGACAAACGAGAGACGTGCATCGTCACCAGTCCTCCCACAGATTCGCGATTCAGCATGGACGGCCAGCACTGACGCGCGTTCCCACGATGATGGCACAACAAACTGGGGCTCGCTGCACTCCTCTGCGGTGGCAGTGCCTATCCAGGCGAACCGACAGGTAGCTCGGTCCACGTACGTGAAGGGCGACCGCCGAGATATCGCCATGAAGATGCCTCGGGCACCTTCCGTTCCAGGAGACTCGCCCCCGTTGACAGACGAAGAGGAGAACGCGGGTGTCGAGCTGGTGGAAGTCAAGTTGGAGGAGCCACAGATACCTCAGTGGCACCACCGGATAGGCGACGACTGCCCGACATTCTCGGACCGGAAGGAGAAAGTCTGGTCACGGAAAACGGTCCCCCCGACGCCCCTCATGCTCGGTGTTCCGTCGACGAAGAGGCCGATGATCGTCAAGGCTACCGAGCCGTCGCCACTGGCGTCACCGGAGAAAGTTCTGGCTCAGATTCAGGCGCAGCTGAAGAGATTCGAGGAGGCGACGATGCCAGCCAACGAGAGCCCTAGCCAGCGGTTTGCGCTCCTGGAAGACCTCGAAAAGGAGATGGACCTGCAGGTTGGTCACTGGCGGAATATGCAGCAGGACCTGGGGCGTGATTCAATGTCGTCAATGCGCACGTCAAACGCTGCCGAATCCCGACGCCAGTCAATGGCCAGCAATGGTGATTTGGTGGCGTCAACGCCCGGAAAGGGCATTAGTGCTGATATCCGTGCGTCCCACCGCTTACGGATGCAGAGTGCTCTTCTCGGGGTGCCTCCCCCAATCACGGAGGAGAGCACAAGTCCGGCGGCTACCGCCACTGCAATGTCCGGAGCCAATGCGTGGCAGCGGAGGCTGACTGGGGCGCAAGTGGGTGGATCACGGCGCAGCAAGCACTTCTTAGACATGTCTGAGCTGGGAAGCCCAACACCGCCGGACTCGGACGACTCTGATGTCGAGATGGAGCGCTACCAGCCGGCCAGCATCGACGACACAATTGCTGCGGTGGCCGAAGCCGCAAGGAAGATTGCGGCTGCACGCCAGCTACTATGGACACCGACGGCTGTGCGGGCTTCCACAACATTAGTGGCCACGCTGTGGACCCCCACACCAAGTAGGTCGGATGGGTCTGTAGCTCTGTTTGCCCAGAGTGTGAGTGGGATGGAGCAGGCCCCACACCCATCGTCTCGTCGGCGCGGGACCAGCAAGAACGCCAACGCCGATGCGCTATTGATCGAGTCGTCTGCACTCTGGAGTGAGCAGGGCGCAGCGACGAAGCCGGGCAGCACGGGCCTGTGGGTTGCCCAGTCATTGGCAGCCACTCCAGATGCCGATGTAACGCCCGGGACGGAACAAGATACAGCACAATTGGAGCTGGAGCTTGACCTTGTGTACATCGAGCCGGAAAACCGGTCGAAGCCACAACGACCGCTCACACAACGTCCACCCAGACGGAGCAGGCGGATGACTGTTCTTCCTGATATTGTGGAAAACCCCGAGCCACTGCCCAACAAGCGGGACACGCTTGGCATTTTCCAGTTCCCGTGGGGTGAGAGATCAGACACGGCCACGTTCCAGCCCCCTACGCTGATGTCCACGTTCCAGCCTCCCACGTTCATGGCCATGCCCGGGACCATGTCCTCGGGCGGACTGGCGATTAGCGCGGCACTCGAGGCCCGTGCCAGAGAGCTCGAGGCAGACGAATACACGACGTCCTTTTTCGACGACTATGACGAGGAAGACGAGCTCGACAAGGAGGTGCAGGACCTGGACGACGACTCCGACTACTCCGACAGTGACGACGGCTTCGACGAGAACACGTTGTGGGAGATTGCTAGTCTGCTGAAGACGGAGCAGGTTCCGTCAAAGCTCAGCCTGCTCCCACCCCCGCTGCCACCGATGGGCTCGTACGAGGAGGGCGTGGATTCCGAGGATTCCGAGGAGCGCGAAGAGATCGAAGTCTTGGAGGACGTCAGCCGGGATGTCCAGGACTCGTCTCTGTGGAGGCGCAGTGCCGCCGAGCGGGCAGCAGAGGCCAAGCAGCCGATGGGCTTTTCGCAGCCAGACGAGGCCACATGGAAGTCCTACGACAGCACCACCCAAGCAGCAACGGCCCGGACTAAACCCCAGCTCTCGGAGCCGGCCTCGATTGAGACGGAGCAGCTGTGGGAGATCGCGGCCTCGACAGCAGTGGCAGTGATGCAGACTCCTTCATTCCTGTGGGCTGTCACCCCCAAGGCGCCTGCCACCAACAAACTCTGGGCCCCGCTGCCAAGCAAGAGCCTGAAGACAGCCGGAAAGGCCATGCTGTTTGACCTGGAAGCGTTCAGGATGCGGTCGACGACGATGCGGACGACTGACGAAGAGCCTGCCGCTCTGTACGTCCCGAGAGCAGCTCGCACACCGATACATGATGCTCTGGAGACGTTGAAGTCCAACCAGCTGTGGACCAGCTCGAAGAAGTCCAAAGCCACGACCCTGCTGTGGGCTCCCGTGGCGAAACCTGTGGTGACGGCCGCCAAGAACCTTCTGTTTGATCTGGATGTGGCAACCACACAGAAGCTGCAGTCCGCCGTCATTCGCTCGACGGACAAAGAGCCGGCAACGCTCAACGCTCCAAGGATGCCTCGCACAACCAGACATGCGTCTCTGGAGAAGCTGACGTCCAGCAGCCTGTGGGCCACTCCCAACCAACGGGTGGCCATGCTCTGGGCTCCGATGCCCGAGGTTGTGGTAAAGGCTGAGAGCCATCTTTTCGACCTGGATGCGGCGAGAGCGCTGAAGATGCGGGCTTCCGTCCGCACGACGGACAAGGAGCCTGCTGCCCTGCACATGTCGCGCAAGCCGCGGACAGCTGTTCAGACACCTCTGGACCAGCTTGTGTCTGACTGCCTCTGGACAGCTCCCCGGAATGATGGCCTTGCCAAGATGCTGTGGGCACCAAAGCCGCAGGTGACGATCAAGGCCAAGGGCCTGCTGTTCGACCGTGAGACAGCCATGGCTGAGAAGCAACGGGCCCACACACGTACCACTGACGAGGAGCCGGCAGCGTTGCACATGCCGCGCAAGGCCAGGAAGCTGAGCCATGCACCGCTAGAAGCCCTGAACTCTGCCTGTCTCTGGCAGTCTGCCCAGGCGAAGAAGGCGCTGTGGACGCCGAAGTCGGTAGCCGCGATCGTGGCCAGCGGACATCTGTTTGACCTGGCCGTCGCGATGGCCGAGAAGAGCCGTTCCCACACGCGCACGACCAGTCTGGAGCCGGCTGCCCTGCATATGGCACGCAAGGTCCGGAAGACGAGCCGGGCGCCGCTGGAGAGGCTGATGTCGAGTCAGCTCTGGCGGCCCACTGCTGTCACCAAGTCGCTGTGGGCGCCCAAGCTGGCAGTCATGGTCAAAGCTCAGGGATTCCTGTTCGACTCGGCGGTTGCAATAGCCGAGAAGAGCCGTGCTTTCACGCGGACGACCGAGCAGGAGCCAGCTGCTCTGCTGATGGCTCGCAAGACCCGCAAGGCCAGCCGCGCACCTCTGGAGAAGCTGGCGTCCAGCCGTCTGTGGCAGTCTGCTTCTGTCACCAAGTCGCTTTGGGTTCCCAAGCCGGCAGCCGTGGCAAAGGCGGAGGGACACCTCTTTGATCTAGCAGCTGCTGTGGCCGAGAAGAGCCAGGCCCACACCCGGACGACGGACAAGGAGCCGGCTGCACTGCTGATGACTCGCAAGGCACGCAAGACAAGCTATGTCCCCTTGGAGTCGCTCGAGTCTAGCAGCCTGTGGCAGTTGGCTCCGAAGAGCCCAGCCGGCAAGCATCTCTGGGTGCCCAAGGCAGCCGTCGTGGTCAAGGCCCAGGGACACCTGTTCAGCCTGGCGGCCGCTGTTGCTGAAAAGAGCCGTGCTCACACCCGCACGACCGACGAGGAGCCTGCTGCTCTGCGGATGTCGCGCAAGGCACACAAGGTGTCCCAGGCTCCCCTGGATGCCCTCGTGTCTTCCAGCCTGTGGCAGGTGGCACCCAAGAACACCAAAGCGCGAACTCTCTGGGTGCCGAGGCCGACGGCCGTGGTCAAGACAACAAGCCAGCTGTTCGACCTGGCTGCTGCCATCGCCGAGAAGAGCCGTTTGTACACCCGCACTACCGACAAAGAACCCGCTGCCGTACGGATGACACGCAAGGCACGAAAGGCGGCTCCTGTCCCGTTGGAAGTGCTCGTGTCTTCCAGCCTCTGGCAGGCGGCGCCGAAGAGCCCTGTTGGCAAGCATCTCTGGGTCCCGAAGCTGGCAGTCGTGGTCAAGACGACGGGTCTGCTGTTCGATCTGGCGGCCGCCATGGCCGAGAAACAGTGCGCCGACACGCGGACAACGGCGATGGAGTCTGTGGCAGCTCAGGTGGTGCGGCTGCCGCGATCTCTGGCACAGCTCCCTGTTCTCCCGCTGACGTCGACGAGCCTCTGGCGCGTCGATGCCTCGGCCACGGAGAGCCAGGAGGTCAACTGGATTGAGGCCAAGGTCCAGGCTTCGTCCCGCAAGACTGCTCTGGTGACGCCGAGCGAAGACTGGGACGCGGCACTGCAGGAGGCCGTGGCTGCCAGCTACCCACAGCAGAAGCGGGTGCCGTCGTGGGCAGCCGAGTACGATGACAACATCATGGCGCAGATCGAGGCCCTGGAGCACGAACGCGAGTACGCAGCCATGGCAGCACAGCAGGAGGTGTCAGAGGAGGATGTCCAGTACCATGCCTACATCCAGGCGATGGAGACGGAGGCGATGATGCGGTTGCAGGCGCTGGAGGGCGGCAGTGTCGGAGTACAGCTGCGGTATTAAAGTGCAGACATACAAAGCGCTTTCCTTTTGTCATTTTGTTTCTTTCTTGACTCTTTTCTTGTATGGAGCAAGACCAACGTACTTGAATACATTGATAGAGATGGAGCATCTATTTTAAATTACAATTACGCAAACAATGTTGCTTCCTAGCAGTCTGGATCAATCTATTTCCTTCGCCTTCGCTCACTCCCGCTTGTGCACGCGCGTGCCAAACTTCCAAACCTCGTCGACGTGCAGACGGATGGTGGGCGAGCCGCCGGGCGAGGGCAGATCCTCGTTGGTGGACAGGACGATGAGGTCAGCGTCGGCGCCGGCGTCGAGCGTGCCCTTGACGCCCTGCAGGCCGAGCATGGCAGCGGGTGTGGCGGTGACGGTGCGAAGGGCACGGGGCAAAGAGGTACCAGTCCAGTTGACAAAGTTCTCTAGGCACTCGATCAGAGTGGTGGTGCTGCCGGCAATGGTGGACGAGTTTTCGAGCAGGAGGACCTTGCCGTTCTTGAGCAGACGGACCTCGCGGTCGCCATTGGTCCAGCTGTAGGGCCCGTCCGGACAGCCGACCATGTGCATGGCGTCGGTGACGAGCAGGAAGCCCTCGGGATGGGCATTGTACGCGATCTTGACCGTGGTTGGGTGAAGGTGGATGCCGTCGGCGATGACGCCGTAGTACGGGCGACTGTTGTTGCTGTGGCCGCCATTGCTGCTGCTGCAAGCCGGCGCCTCGCCGAGCACGCCAAAGACGCCGGGGTTGCGGTGGTGCAGCGGCCTCATGGCATTGAAGAGATGGGTGATCATGGTGGCGCCGTGATGCATGGCGGCAGCGGCCTCCTCGTAGGTGGCCTCGGTGTGACCGATGGCGCAGACGATGCCGCGGCGGCTCAGTTCGGGGAAGACGACGTCAGTCATGTGGCCGAGCTCAGGGGCGGCCGTGATCATGCGGACGGCCGGATGTCGTCGATGGTTGGTGTCCGTCACCATCAAATTTTCGGCGCCGTACATGGCCTCGACGTCGGCCAGCGTCTCGGCCACCCGGAGGACGGCCGTGTTGTGGACGCCATTCTTGGTCGGGCTCAGAAACGGGCCCTCGCAATGGGCCCCCAACGACTCGGCCCCGTCGTTGGGATCACGGCTTTCGGTCGGGGCCAGAAACGGGATCACCTTGCGGTACAGCTCGCTGAGCTGGCTCGTCACGGTCGGCACGTACGACGTGACGCCCGTCTGGAGCAACTGGCCGTTGAGGGCCCTCAGCCGGCGGCCGTATTGCGCCGTGGGCCCGTTGTCCTCGTCGCCAAAGAGCGTCGAAAAGTTGAAGCCAAAGGCGCCGTTGAGCTGCGTGTCAATCAGGCCGGGCGCCACGATGCGACCACCCAGATCGACCGTCTGGTCCGGTAGCACGTGGTCGTCGTAAAAGGCCGCCTGGCTGCGCACAATCGTGCCCGTGGCCGCACTGATCCAGAGATCCTCCGACACCAAACGATCGCCCCGGACGAGACGACAGTTGGTCAGCTTCGTGATGCCCGCAGGCGACGCGGCGACAGCGGACGGCATGGTGGCGTGGCGTGATGGTCGGATGGACTGCTTCAGCTCGTTCTGCTCGTTCAGCTCGTTGCGCGTCCTCTCCGGTGCTGTAAGACAGGTTCTGTCCTGGTCCGTCTGGCTGCCCTCTCCATCGAAACGAGACAAACGAGAAGAGAGGGAAAAAGGGGAAAAAAGGGCAGACCGGCCAGATTGAGAAGGACGTCGGGAATATAGCGTCGCGCCCTCGCACCTTCCCGCGCACGCAACCATCCAGACGGAGGCAAACTATCTTACAAAAGGCAAAAAAACGCCAGGACTCATTACGTTACGGATGCGTCATTCGTGGCTGCGATTAAGCCGCACATCTCCGAGCCGGTCCCGGCGGCTTTTCCGTTGCAGCTGCGATAAGACCAGGCCTGTAGACTGGCCCAACGGAGCCACGTTCCGCGCTTGGCCGAGGTCGCGCGTGATTACGTAAGCGTCTGGATGCATGTAACGTTCAGACACAGTGCGTCAGCCTGGCGAGCTAAGCGGCGTGCAACATAAGGCGGCGGTCGCAGCTTCCTCATGCACGATCGCGACTTTCACTGCAACCCCTGCCTCTTTCACCAGCCACAGGCAGACGGCAGCCACGCGTCCTCCACTATTCTTCGACCTACGTCTCCGGTCGTGACGACGGACCAGAGAACTGCCGGCGGTGCTGCTGCTATGTCGTGAGCAAAGCACGCTGACGAACGACGGCATTTCCGACGATCAACCAGCCTTCTCTCGGCCCTCCCTCGCCTCGCCCCCCACCCCCCCCTCACCATGGCTGGCAAGTTGGACGGCGATCTGGATCCATTATGGGACGACCTCGACTGGTATGAAAGAGAACGGCGTGGGTCCAAGCGGATACACACAGGAAGCGATGCTAACAGCTGGCGGCTGTTCACAGGGCCATTGGCCAGATGCTGATTATGGGATGGGACGGCACCGAGGTGACCCCCCAGATCCGCAATCTCATTGAGGAGCACCATCTTGGGTCGATCCACCTGACGGCCAAGAACCTCCGATGTAAGGGTGCATGCCAACGGAAGAGGGAGCAGAAGACGGGCTGACGGAACAGCGGCACACGAGACGGCCAAGCTGGTGCAGGAGCTGCAGACGATCGCCCACCAGGCCGGCCACCCGCACCCGCTGCTGATCGCGCTGGACCAGGAGCATGGCGGGGTCAACAGTCTGTTTGACGAGGACTACATCTGCCAGTTTCCCAGCGCGATGGGCATCGCGGCGGCCGGCAGCCCGGACCTGTCGTACGCGATCGCCAAGGCGACGGCCACGGAGGTGTCGGCGTGCGGGGTCAACCTGATGCTAGGCCCGGTGCTGGACGTCTTGACAAACGCACGATACCAGCCGCTGGGCGTACGGGCGACGAGCGACGACCCACAGGAGGTGTCGCAGTACGGGATCGCAGCGATGAACGGATACAAGGACGCGGGGGTGGCGACATGCGGCAAGCACTTCCCGTCGTACGGCAACCTGGACTTTCTGGGCTCGAACCTGGACGTGCCGATCATTACGCAGACGTTGGAGGAGCTGAGCCTGAGCGCGCTGGTGCCGTTCCGCAACGCGATCGCGACTGGACGACTGGACGCGATGTTTGTGGGGGGCTGTGGGATCACGAACCCGTCGATGAACGTGAGCCACGCATGTCTGTCGGACCAGGTGGTGGACGAGCTGCTACGCGAGGAGCTCGGGTTCGGCGGCGTGGCTATCTCCGAGTGCCTCGAGATGGAGGCGCTGAGTCACGAGATCGGCGTGAAGGGCGGCACGGTGATGGCGGTCGAGGCCGGCTGCGACGTGGTGATGCTGTGTCGGGCATACGATGTGCAGCTGGAGGCGATTGCGGGGCTGAAGCTGGGCTACGCAACGGGCATCCTGACGCGCGAGCGCATCTTCCGGTCGCTGCGACGGGTGCTGCAGCTCAAGCAGGGCTGCACGTCATGGGCTCAGGCGCTACATCCGGCCGGCATCGCGCTACTAGCCACGATGCACCCAGCCCATCTGGCGCTCTCCCGCAAGGCATACGACGACGCGATCACGGTGATGCGTGACCACGACCGACTGCTGCCACTGTCGCGGTCAATGCACCCGCGCGAAGAGCTGCTGCTGCTGACGCCGCTGGTGAAGCCGTTGCCGGCGTCGGCGTCGACCAAGACGCTCGAGACGGTGCCAGAGCGCGACCGCAGCGCGATGATGAGCGGCGAAGGCGTGTTCCGCGGGCTGGGCCGCTCGCTGGCACGGGCACGCCACAGCAAGCTGCTGCACACGTCCTACACGGCCAACGGGGTGCGGCCGGTGCACGAGAATCTGATCCACCGGGCATCGACGATCCTGATCGTGACGGCGGACGCGAACCGCAACCTGTACCAGGCCGGCTTCACCAAGCACGTGGCGATGATGTGCTCGATGCTGCGGGCCAGCGGTCAGAACAAGGCGCTCTGCGTCGTCGCCGTCAGCTCGCCGTACGACTTCGCCATGGACAAGACGATTGGCACGTACGTGTGCACGTTTGACTTTACCGAGACGGCCATGGACGCGCTGGTGCGCACGCTCTTTGGCGAGTTCACGCCAGGCGGCACGCTGCCAGGGACGCTACGCAAGAGCCGGAAGGCGCAGCAGTCGCGACGCAACTGGCTGGTCGAGGCCTACAACCGCGACCGTGACGGCCACGGGCTCGACGAGCTGCTGCAGGCGGTTGCGCGGGCCAGCGGCGCAGCTCTGCAGCAGCATCTGCGCTGTGTCACAGCCGCCACCTTTGAGCTGGGCCGGCCCGACGTCGACGAGGCCCATTTGGTTGTGCGCAACAGCAGCACCCAGGCGCTCTACGGCTTCTGCGCGACGTACCACGTTGGCCACACCGGCATTCTGGGCGGCCTCTTTGTCGATCCGACCAAGCGCAACGTTGCTGTCGGCCGGTCGCTGCATCGGGGTGCTCTGCGTTTGTTGACCCGCAAGGCCGGCGTGGCCACCCTGCAGCTCGGCGCCTGCTTTCCCGGCGTCTTTCCCGGTATCCCTGTTTTGGACGATGGTGGCGGCAGCACGTCTGGCAGCACTGGCGGCACGCCCAATACGCCCAACACGAACAACACGACGGGCAGCAGCGCCAGTCTGCGCTCGTGGTTTGCCCGTGGCGGCTGGGACGTGTCGTTTCCACGCCGGCTGACGAACCTGGCCATTGCTGACCTCGCCCGCTGGAGCCCGCCGGACGGACTGACACGCCTTCTCGGCAGTGCGGGCATCAGCTTCGACTTGATCCAAGGTCCGGCTATGGCTGATGATGTGTTGGATCACGTGACCGCGCTGGCCGGACCCGAGGTGGTGGCGCTGTACCGTTTTGTGCTGCAGCAGGCCGACAAGACGTGTGCGGTGGTGCGGGCCAAGGTGGACAGTGTGGGAGACACCGGGAGTGGAAACGAAAGCCTGCTGGGGACCGTGATTGTCGGCCATCCGGGCAGCCCGCTGGCGACGTTTCTGCCGGTGTTGCAGACGGCAACGGACGGCGGTATGGGCAGCGCCATGGACGAGCTCGCCACGGGCGGCATCGTGGCGCCGGTGGTCGTGTCCGGACTCACACACGCGACCACCGTCCTGCAGGGCCTCGTCATGATGGCCGTGCGGCAGAACCAGGCATTTCAGGCACGGCGCAGCGTGCTCACCTGGGTGGCCGATGAGACGTACGAGGGGCTGCTGGCGATGCAATTTGAGGTGCTGCAGTCGTTTGACGAGATGACCAACGGGGCAGAGAATGTGAGTTGGGTCTTTTTCTCCCTTTTTATTTCTTCTTTCTTTCTTTCTTTTTTCGTTCTTCCACTCCCTTCTAACTCTCTCAGTGGACGGACTTGACTGCTATCTAATTCTACGACTTTACGACAAATGGCGACAAAGGATGTATTCGAATCGGTTCGATACCTCTGGTTCAGATGATTTAGATCTTGTTTAATGTCTTTTGCTTCTTCTACTCCGTAGATACGACGTATCCACTTGTTTGCCGTACTCCACCATGTAGCCCCTCTTTTCTTCCCGCCCTCTAAACCAATCAGGAGGCACAGCGGATGAGGCGCTATCGATCACCCTCTCCTCCCCGACTGCCTTCTCCTCGTAACGTCAACCTGATCGCACCGGTTGGCCAACACGCCAACGCTGCCACGACCGACGCCATACCCAGAGCGACAGTGCCGGTCAGAGGAAGGCGAGGTGCATTAGAGCGATAGAAGACTGGAACGTGAGTGTCAGAACAGTCAGGACAACGATTGTGGAAGGAGTTGGAAGGACTACGGAGTAGAAGAACGACTGCCAGACCTGCTACACGACTACTACACGACACACGACTACACAACTACACGACACGACGTCACACGTTCGATACCGCGATCCACACCACTGACCACAGCCCAAACAGCCTCGGGCTTTCGCCATGCGACAATGGCCGCGTTCAATCCCATGTCGGCGCTCTCCGCGACAACGGGCGCCAGCGCCGACGGTCTAGGGCTCGACGTGCACGGGAATCACGCAGGTGGCGGGGGCAGTCTGAGCCTGGAAGGGTTTGATCGCGACATGGCCTTTGACGAGCTGATGTATGTGGTTTTGTCTTTTGTCTCTACGTTTTCTTTCTTCTTTTTCTTTCTTCTTTTTCTTTCTTCTTTTCTATTCTCTTTATCTTCTCCCCCCGCTGACAAAATAGCGACAACGCGGGCGGGCTGGCACCCCTCCCGTTCACACCCACATACGACCTGGACTCGTTCTCCAACACGTTTGAAGACCCGTTCCCCTACTCAGCCGTCCGGCCCTACGACCTCGCTCAGCTCGACGCCGACGGCGGCTTCCACACGTCCGTCTCGCCGCAGGACGCTGGCCTGGACAACAAGCTGCTGGGCTTCTCGGGTCCGGTGGTCCAGGCGGCCGTGCTCGACGACGCCGGCCAGTTCGCCGAGCCAGCCATGACGGCCGAGTTGTTTGGCATGTTTTTCCTGGCCGAGGACGTCTACGCGAGCGAGAACACTGGCCGGCCGCTCGAGCTGACTTGCTACCGCCGCAACCTCTGGTGGTGTTCCGGCCAGATCACGCTGCCACGCCAGGTCCTCTCGATCGTCACCGCCGAGCAGGGTCGCCCCGTTGCCGTCGGCGAGCTGGCCGCCTCCATCACTGCTGTCGAGAGCATCGAAGGCCGTCCGACCGAGATCATCTGCATCCCCTGGAAGAGCACCGCCACCACGGCCGCCACCACGGCCGCCTCGACCTCTACCCCATCCCAGCACGAAGACGCAAAGGCCGCCGGCTCGCCGCCCCATCTGCTCATCGATCTCGCCAACGGCCAGGAACTCGAAAACGGTCGCGTCTCGGTGCCCGTCGCCTGGAAACGCCTCCAGTTCAAGCACGCCACCGCCAACAACGGCCGTCGCAAGGGCCAGCAACAGCACTACGTCGTGCAGATCAACCTGCTGGCACGGGTCGTGGGAAGCGGCAGCAGCAGCAGCAGCAGCAGCACAAATGGCGCCAACACGGCCAATGCCCATGTTCCCGTGACCGACAAGGACGGCTGGCTCAAGATTGCCGAGATCCAGTCAGGCCCCGTCATAGTGCGCGGCCGCAGTCCGCGCAACTTTGTCAGCCGGCGCGATGTGCCGTTGACGGCCAATGCGGGCATCAGTATCAGTACCACTGCTGTCATCGACAAGAAGCAGCAGCCGCCGTCGTTGGACCGGCCAGACACCTCGACCCTCCAGCAACACCGCGGAAGCAGCAGCAGCAGCAGCGATCGGCAAAACGTCCAGCGGTACAGCGCCCTCGGCCACGTACAGCCCGCCGACTGGACCCATGGCTATGCCCAGCCAAATCCTCATCTGGCCAAGAAGGTCGTCCTGTCGCCCAACCTGACACGGCCGCCGGTTCCTCCATGGGATACGTCGTCCCGGGTGCCGTCCAGGATGCTGTCGCAACAGCAGCAGCAGCATCAACAACAGCAACAGCCTCAACAATCTCAACACCAACTCCAGCACAAGCAGTTCCAACACATGCAGCCGCACCAACGACAACACCTGCAACTCTACCAACAGTCACAGCCACCATTGAAACAGAGAACAAACAGCACGGCTCTCCCGCTCAGCCTCTCGCTGTCAGAAGACGAGCGCAGCCCCAACCGCCTGGGCACAGATCCGCTCCCCAACAGCCCGCCGTTCTCCCACCTGGGCGCCGGCAGCTTGTCGACCGGCAGCGTCTTGCCTGGAAAGTCGACAGCGACCAGTGCCAAGATGGCCAGCAGCAACAATGGAAGCAACGGAAGCAGCGGCAACAACAACAACGACAACAGAAACAGCAGCATTGGCAGCAACAGCATGGCCAATAACACCGGCGCGGCCTCGGGCGAAAACCCGTTTGAAGACGACGACTTGCTATACGAGTACTTTCCGCTGAGTCTGGACGATTGGTAAGCACGTTGCATGACCACAACAGAACAGCACAACTGACAGACCCAGGATGCCGCCCGTCGATGCCGTCTACCGGCCACACGTCGTGCACCATACAGTTGTGCCGCCTGAAGTCAAGGCACAGCAAGTACGCAACAAGGCGAAGCGGTATTTTGCCGCCGAATGACCAGCCTGTTGTCAGTTTTTTTCCTTTTTCTTTTTCTTTTTCTTTTACTTGGTTACTCTCTACTTCTTGTCTGTCTTGGACATTCCCCTTTGTGACCAAGGCATCGTCGACGATTCTGTCGGACATGAATGCCCATTTTGTTGGAATCAGGTTGTGCATATATCCCCTGTCAATATATTTGGCATTTAGCGCTTTTTTATACAAATATCACACATACAACTTTCTGTTCTTTCTCCAGACATTCTTCTGTGGCCGTTGCCGTCATATGTCTGCTCTGTTCTTCTTCTCTATGCCAACATTACCCCGGCGCTAAAACAGCCAAAACATCCATGCAATGCAACAAAAAAAGAAACCTCACAACCCCCCCCAACAATTAAACAGGATATAAATGAAGTAGGTGGTAGTCAAGATCAAGCCTTCAGACATGCCAGAGACACTGCTGCACCCAACAATGAACTCTCCTTGGCCGGCACCATCTCGATCACACCGGTCGGTTCGCCATCTTTGGCGTCGCCGAGAAGAAGTCCGTTTAGAATGCCCTGGCACTGCTCTAGGTATCCCGGGTACCGTTCGATCACAGACCCATTGAAAGCCACTGCCGTGCACTCATGCATGATGGAGAGTTCCGCCTTGGCTGCATCTGCATGCTGCCGTGACAGCGGCCCTTCACCAGCCAATCCATGCTGAAGCTCGCCTTCCGTCTCGATCTTGAGCAACCACATTGCATATACAGCCGCGGCAACGATTGCGGCCGATCGCTGCGAGATCAGCGACGCAAGCGCTCGCACAGTAGCAATATCACCCTTCGTCGGCGCCGATCCGTCGATGCAAGGGTGACGGGTGTGGAAGATGGCCATGGCTTCTTCTAGAGAAGGAGAGCTGTCAATGCGGCCATGTTAGAAGACCGTCGATAACTAGGTGGCATGCCTGCCAAAAGATAACGTACCTTTCGATCATTGACAGAGTCTCAGTGTCGAGTGAATATGGCTTCAGCAGAGACGGTGGCAAGATGCCTTCGAAAAGACCAGTCGTGGCTGTCGCCTCCACCAGTGCAATCCTGCATATCTCACCCACATAGTATCCAGATACCATCTGTTCCAGTGGCTGGAAGTCGGGCCGGGCGTGATCAGCCTTGAGCAGCGTATCCCAGCGCATAGTTGGCAGGATGCCGCAGCCAAACATGCTCAACTCCGTGTTGACTATCACATGACTGGCCGAATCGAACCAGGCCTCAGGGCGGCTCCCAAACTTTGACCGGTCAATCATGGACACTGGGAGATGCACAGCCATGTTGACACCGGTGCCAAGGATCAGGCTGAAACGGGTAGACGTCCGCACATACGCCTCCGAAAGAAGTGCTGCTGCCGAGTCGTTCACAATGGCAGCCAGCTCCACACGAAGCCCATGTGAGGTGCAGGCCGCTTGTATTATATCGCCCAAGTCCTGTCCCTCCAGTGAGTCGGCTGCATGGAAGCCTTTGCCCATGCCTTGGAGCAGGCCACCGCGGAGCGAAGTTTGCCTGAAAAAGTCAGCTGACAGAACAGACTGGTGAGTTAGGGGGAACAGAGGTCGGGTGGTTTTGACGCACTCAATCGGGAAGCTCCAGGCAAGGCCCATGGGCAAGGGCGCATCTGCAGCGTTGTCGACGCCTCCGACTTTGCTCACAGTCTCAGCGATGTGGGAAGCCACCCAGTCGAAGAACTGCATGCCCTGAAGCATTTTTACGTCTGGAGTAATCTTGAATGTCTCCATACAGAGAATGCTCATGCCAGACTCTTCTGGCTCTTTCCGATGCTGGCCATGAAGTTCGATAAGAGCCACCCGCAGCGTTGATCCACCCACATCCAGACACAGGTATCGGCCAAGCTCCTGGCCGTTGGGCAGTTGGTGGTTATACGATGGAAGCATGCATGCTGGGCTCGCAAGTAGGCGTTCACGGTACTGGTCCTTGAGTTGCCGGGAAAAGAGCCCCAAGCGGGCACCCTGAACCGGACTAAGCAGTAGTTCCTCAGCCTCACTCAAAAAGTCCGCTGCTGGCCGTGTTGCCTTTGTATGTAGTGAGAGAGGCATTGTGGTTGCAGCCGATGACGGCGTGGAAGACGGGGACGATGATAGTGACGTTGACAGCGACGTGGATGCAGATGGCGATACTGCTTCTGCCGATCCCGTGTATTCAGGCGCCTGAATCGCTGGCGACTCTTCTGTCCGTCTGAGCAACAGGACCTTGAGAAAGGACTTGCCCCGGACCAGAGACCGGATGGCCACAAAGAAGGTGCCTCGCAAGCTCGTCATGGCAGAAACGAGCGGCTGCGCAGATACCGAGAACGATGCGAGGCAACAGAAGGAGAAGGGAGATAGAAGATCAGACCAGTCATGACAAGAAGACAGGGAAGAAAGCCGGACTGCGCGAGAACTGCAAAGCGCCAGATTTGAAGAACGGCGATTGAGCGGAATCAACGGGGTAACGACACAACTGAACGTGTCAATACGAGGGACCGTTGTTTGTGGTATGTCGCAGAGGAGCGGGTGCTGGTAGCAGTGGTATTAGTCGATCTGGTCTCGCCGAGTCCAGTTTTAGTGGACGTGGCCGACGCTCGGTACTTTTCAGTGGAGGCAATGGTTGTATTGCCCACTCTTCACTCGTTGCCTCGTCAGCGGTGATGTGCATGTGCGTGGTGTGGCTGTTTGAACGTGAGGTGAGCAGAGACACGAGCGCAGTGATGGGCCGGGTTGTGCGTAGGTATACGGGAAATTCGAGAGGCCGCACAGCAGAGCGAGTTGCAGGGGAAGCTGGGAGACAGAGAGACACGGCTAGATGAAACCTCGGCGGCAGAGAGCACGGGAACGGGATTGGGGCAAGAATCGTGTGTGCGTTGTGTTGCGTGTGCCGGTGTACGTCGCACTCTCGTGTGTGGTAATGAAAGGGGGGGTGTAGGGTGTAGAAGCTTATTCAAAGGGTCAAAAGGCTAGCCACCTCTGAGGCTGGGACCTGACCGAGGAGATGTGGGGTGCTGTTGTCAGGCTTGGCTTCGTGCCTATGGAGTCGCTCCAGGCGGATTCTTAGTTCGATCTCGTGCGGCCGACAGCGAGAGCCAAAGGATGATGCGAATCGGGTGGAGCGTCACCGCGAGTCGACACGAAAGGTGAACAATGCAGCCAGCTGTGTAACTAACGAGGGAACAGGAAGTGGGCCGCTGGCAGCAAGATGGATCCGACTCGTTGGATCAGGAGAATATCGATGCAGGAAAAGAGGACAAATGTCCCCGATGCCAATCAGGACGCGGCAAAAACTGGCGCAATGGGAAGGCGCCAGGGGAGGGTGTGCAAGTCAGAAGCTGGTGGCTGTCTACAAGCCTTTCCACCTGGAAAAGGAAGGAGCAGGAAGACGATTAAGGGCCAGACAACCGCGACGGCAGCAGCCATGACACGGCGCCCAAGGCGTGTTCCGCTTGGCTACAAGTCCATACTAGCAACGATGCCTTGCCAGCTGCTGCGACGTAGGAGACAGGGTCAACAGGGAGCCGGACTGTCACGGCTTGCCCTCTGTAACGTTGCTTCTTGCGCTACGAAGTAATAGAAACCCACACTCACGTGGTGCAGCAGCGCCCACGAATGCTGAGTCAGCACATCGCTCGTTACTTAACCCCGCCATGTCTGATAGGTCCAGGACAACGGCTTCAGAATGAAGCTGATTGACATCTGCCTTGTCTGCACCGTAGCACCGCTTGCTACATGAAAAATGGTAGGTGTGCTCCCACATATGTCATGATCGGCAGAGATTGTCTCGTGCAGCCTCTTTTATCACCCTCTTTGCCCTTCTTCCGTTTTCTGTCGCTCTCCACTTTGCAAAACGGAGGAAACCACGCACAGTGCTTCCTCTGCCATCGTGCACTGCCTCCATGTGATATCGGGGCACGGCATGATTGGTGACAGATGGCACGGCCTGCCGTCTCTGGTCGTTCGCTTACAAGCAAACGTTCCATTGTCATTATCTGGACTGTCCCGGGACGTTGAGAGGTTTTTTCCTCTTTCCCACGGCCAGTCGACCGTACTTTCCCGGTGGCTGTCGGGTTTTCCGCCGAGTTCCACTAGGACAGTCGCTTCCAAAGAATGAAAGGGATGTGTAAGTGGCCAGTGGCAGGTCGTCAAGCGTGCATGGCTTGCTCTAGTTCCTTCTTGGACAGGTTTGATAGGTGATGCCGTCGCCCGACACCTCCAAGCGGCAGCGCTATTTGCCACAAGTACTTACATCATGTCCGGCCTTTCCAGGAAGGTGCCGCATCCTAGCCCCTTCCTCTGTCATTTCTTATTTCTGCTTTCAAAATCAACAATATCCTACAATCCTCAAGACTGATCCTCTTCCTCGAAGCTCCTTAGTCCAGTTTGCCACCAGCCGAGCCGCAACGTGCTGCGACGATTACTCACAGTCTCTGTTCTATTATACACCCTTCCTTTTTCCATTCTTCCCCTCTCATAACCCCTCCCCTATCGTCCCCCACTCCAGAACTTCAACATGCGTCTTATCATCCGCGACGACGAGGATGCTGCGTGCTCCTTCATCGCCGACTACATTACCGACCGCATCAACACCTTCCGGCCCACGGCCGAGCGGCCGTTTGTGCTCGGCCTGCCTACGGGCAGCTCCCCGCTTGGTGTCTACCGTCGCCTCGTAGACACCCACCGGGCTGGCCGTGTCTCCTTTGCCAATGTCGTCACCTTCAATATGGACGAGTACGTCGGTCTTCCGCGTGACCACCCGGAGAGCTACCACACGTTTATGTGGACAAACTTCTTCAGCCACGTGGATGTTCGGCCCGAGAACGTGCACCTGCTCAACGGCAACGCCCCCGATCTGGAGATCGAGTGCCAGCAGTACGAGGAGATGATCCGTGCCGCCGGCGGCATTGACCTCTTCCTTGCCGGTATCGGGGAGGATGGCCACATCGCCTTCAACGAGCCGGGCAGCTCGCTCGCCAGCCGCACGCGCGTCAAGACGCTGGCCTACGACACCATCCGCGTCAACAGCCGCTTTTTCGGCGGCAACATCGACGCTGTTCCGCGCTGTGCTCTGACCGTTGGCGTGCAGACTGTCCTGGACGCCCGCGAGGTCGTCGCCGTCGCTCTGGGCCCGCGAAAGGCCCTGGCGCTACAGAAGTGCATCGAGGAGGGCGTGAACCATATGTGGACGCTCTCCAGCCTGCAACTGCACCCGCATCCGATGGTTGTGTGCGACGAGGACGCGACATTCGAGCTGCGCGTCAAGACGGTCAAGTATTTTAAGAGCATCGAGCAGGTCGCCCGCGGTCAGGGCTTCCACCAGGTCCTGCCCACACGCCTTCGCCACCCGGCCGGCACCATCCCTTCTGTTCGCACGCCGCTTTCGGCTCCCACCACTGCTTCGGCTTCTGCGCCTACGCCCTTGGTCATCCCATCGCCAGTCAGGCCGCTTGTCGTTACTGTCGACGTCCCTGCCACGCCGGATGCGTCGCCAAAGACCTACTCCGGCCCGGGCCTTGATCCTGCCTCCAACGACGAGCTGGACCTCATACCCGACCGCATGGGCGACCGCATCCCCGTGGCCGCGGGAACAGCATCACAACCGGGCCTCGGTGTGATGCCAGTGTACCGGCAGCGCCTGACGCCGAGTCCTGAGCAGCAGCAGCAACGCCAGAATATTGCTTCTGTCGGTGCTTAAGCGAACTTGCTGCTCATCGTGGCCCACGCACCGAGCTTTCAATCACTCCACTTCAAGGACTGTCTTGGACTGCTTTATTGTACCAAAGAGAGAAGAAGCTCCGCACAGACTGACTGATATGCGGAATGGGTCGTCATAATTTGCCATTGATTTCATGGAATCATTTTCAGCGTTTGGTTTTGGGAAGGAATGGGTGTATCGCTAAATTGAGAAAGATACACCGTTAGAACAACTTCTGTAGACAGGAGACAAGAAAAAAAAGATAAACTAATATCCCTAAGCATGGCCTTCTATGGTGGGCTTTCATCACCAATTAAAGGCAGTTGTGGAGAGCAGGTGCTCGTACTCGTAACTGCGGCAAGCCCAAAAGCTGAGGCCAACCGCAATTCGCTGGATTTGGATGACTGCATGCCAGAATTCAATTGGCCACAAAAAGCTGCCTACAGGACGGCTTGAACACGATGCTCTATGGAAATGAGAACACCCTCTTTACCACTGCACCAAGGCAGTTGTCTGAAGCCGAATAGGTCGCTGGTGAGGTACCTCCCTTCTGGCTTCTCGATGTGCGCTGGCCTAGAAGGAATGCTGTTGGTTGGGAAAGGCCGTGTATATATGAAGGTAGGAGACGGAACATGCAAACTCTAAAAAAAATCAAAAAGCGAAGCCCCCAAGGGCTTTTAACGGCCAATGAGGTAGATTCGGAGTACCCGTGAGGTTTAGTATATAATCGAGCTACTTCGCTGACACATTTGCGACAAAACATGCCTTATAAAGGCTGCTCTCGTATTCTGCCCCATTTATTTTATAGTGATTGGCAGAGGAATGATTGCAGCCTAATTATGCATCGCTATGGCAGACTTATATTTCTCTGCTTTTGTAGAACAAGAACTCTACACAAGGTAGCAGCCTATTTTTTCATCAAAACCGAAACTTTAGTAGCCATACACTTCCTCTCAACAGACTATTCGCTATCCCCGGCCTTGTACCGCCACTCGGCATGCCTGTGAAGCAGGTAATCCTTGGTCTTCAGGCTGTGCCAAATTCCCATGATGCCGCCAAGCGGCCAGATGAACTGGAGCTTCTCGCGCCACGGCATAGAAGATACGTCGCTGCCATCGTAGTCCTTGACGCGCACCTTGTCGAACACGGACGGCAGGGCCCCGGCGGCGCGATAGCGAGTGCGTAGCGCGTCGTACCAAGCCCGGCCACCGTAAAGACTCCAAAAATCGCCCTCGGAGAAGTATGTGCTGGCGTACAGCCACTTGCGACCACCGAGGGCCGTCAGCTTGTCCTCCAGAGCCTTATTGCGGGCGCGGAACAAGCTGCGCGCCAACGGGCCAGGGCCCCAAAGGCCAACGTTGAGCATGTGGGTATCTGCAATATCGGGAGAGTCTGAGAGATTCGTATGGGCTTCCAATCCGTCTTCTGCCTCTTCTTTATCTGTAGGATTCATCATAGCCGGGTGAAAGGTCGGACCTGCCCGCCGGCGCAGCGGACATAGCCACAGCGGCCAGATGCCAAAGGTGGCGGCAGCAAAGTCAATCAGCTCGGCAGCCTGACCAAAGGGCACGGCCATGTCCTGCAAAACAAAGGCATGGGCACCGCCTCCTGCGTGCATGGCGCGGTACATCATGCGGGTGTGCAGGATGTCATCAAGCAGCCAGCGCGTGAGGCGGTTGAAGGGCACCATGAAGAAGTAGAGGAACGAGGTGCGGCCAACCCAGAAGCCGCCACGGTCATAGCGGAAGAGGTATTCAGCCAGGGGGATGTAATCGACGGCAGCGGTGGTGCTCCGTGCCTGATCGGTCCCTCTCGAGGCCGTCTTTTTGTATGCATGTAAGTAGAACCACGGGTCCCAGGGACCGCTAAACGTCTGCGGCTGCACGTCGTCAGGCTTGTCGTCTGTGAGAACGCCCGTCATGATGGCGCCGTGGGTTGGACCGTAGAGGATTCCGTCGACAAAGTCAGGAGGATCGCTATCGTCTTTTGAAAGACCTCTCTGCACGGCTTTGCGCACTGTAACCACGGTCTCTGCCACACCTGATGTTCGTATATATGTGGTGCGCACCCATTTCCGAGCCTGAACGAGCCGAATCTCCAAGAGGGTCACAGTTCCAAGGCTTCCCACAGCGCCAGCCGCAGCTTGGAACAGGTCGTGGTGCATGGCAGATGGCGAGGTCCCGTCGACAAGATCCCCACCATCCGCGGCTACCACGACAGCACCGTCGGCCAGCACCATCTCCACGCGAGAAACGGTATCGTCAAAGAATCCATGCCTGAAAGATGAGCTCTCTCCACCTGTGCCAGAAAATCCGCCGCCTACGGTGATTCCGGGAAATTCCATAACAACTGGTGGCACCAGGGTACCGCCGCTGGCACGCTGGACAGCGGCCACGAGACGATCCATTGGCACGTTGGGCTCAACGAGAGCACGGCGACGGGTAGTATCAACTCGCAGGATGTAGTCGAGGCCGGAAATGTTGAGCATGGCCGGTGGAGGCCCCTGGGTGGCATCGCGAGGCCGTGTGGTGTTGGTGGAGCCGTGGAAGACGCGGTAAGGAAGGCCGCGATCGAAGAGCTCCTTGGCACTAGCAGAAACATCTGCGACCATTGCGTGATGCCGTAGAATGGCGGCTGTTGTCTCCTCATCGTCGTCATCATAAGCCCATGTCGATATGGTTGAATGTGTGGCGGACGCGTCGATGGAATTTCTGACGATTCTGATTGTGCGCTGGGCCAGCACAGAGTCTGCTGAGGCGAAGTCGATAGAGCTGCTCATATTAACTGTCTCTGGATAGGAAATCAGAACCTGAAATGTGGGAGGGAAGCTTGCAACTGAGTGGTAACCAGCTTTAGAAAAGCTTTGATTGTCTACTGTCTGCCTCCGACTCGCACTTATGGCGATTTGTCGGGTCGACTGTGAATTTTATATACGCAGCTCCTCCTATCCATGCGGTCAGTTGTTTTCAAAGCTTTAATGATGTGGTTTGTGCCGTTGGGCTGCTTTGGGTGAGTCCAGGCTGCATTGAGGCAATTGAAACGGGGAAAAGGGAGACAGACAATGCTAACGCTAAATTCCCAATGTATTTCCATTTGGCTATGTTTTTGTGACTTTTACGGAAAGAGCGACCGTCAGCTGACTGTAACACGAAAGGAAACAACGAAGTCAATATAAAAATGCGCAAGAGTTGAAATGCTGACTAAACGAGGAGCATCGAGGAGGATAGCAAACGAGCCAGAATCGATTTACAAACCACAACCACCAAGATCACGAAGGACGGTCCCTAAACGCACAAAAATATAGCAAGCAATTTACAGGATTGGGATCGGCGAGTACGGAGAAATAAGAGGTGAGTACGGTGGAACGAGGTGGTGCAACGAGGTGGTGGAACGGGATGTATAAACTAAAGAGAGGCCCAATACCCCAGGACGGCCAAGCAGCAATCGTAAACATGCAGCCTTCACTAGCCTCTGGTAATACGCGATGGACTGTTACGCGAATCTTACAGAGTAGAAAAAAACTAGTCGCTTACAGGTATGCTGTGTGCAGGAGAGCCTGAATCAAGTTACATAAGCAACCACAAGGCTGTGGAATACTGAAGCACGATGAAAGTGAAGATGCATGCGAAGAAAAAGCAAGTCGCCCAAGTCGTAAAATTACACAGATTTTCCCTTCTGTTTCCCACTATCCACCGACAATCGACTCATGCTGTGGCTGCCCACCGACCGTCTACGTGCTGCTGCTGGCCGGCTCCACGCTGCTGGCGCCGTTGGTGGCAGCAGGAGTGCCGTTGGTGCCGGTTGTTGACTTCATCATGGCGCGCTGCCATTCGGGGATGGAGGCCCTGCCGGCAACGCCACTGAGCGGGGATTTCGACTGTGGCGGCGTCACCGTCGGGGACTTCGAGACGGGGAGTCCACTGTTGAGTGGCGTGGTGAGGTCAGCGGCCAGGTAGCCACCCATGAAGCCGGATCCGGGCGTGGGGACAGAAATGGGCGTAGGCGTGGACACGACGGCGTCGGTATCGGGCTTGGCTCCAGTAGTGTACGTGCTGGTGACGGTGCTGAAGCTGGCAGCGGCCGATGGTGTCGTCGTGGGCGTCGGGGCGGCAGTGGCCAGGCGCTGGCCGACGAGCGTCTTGAGGCCCTTGAGCTCAGTGTTGACGTCGCGCAGCCGGTTGTCGGTGACGTCGCGCTGGGCCTCGAGTGCTTTGGGCAGGGCGTCCTTGAGATTGCGGACGTCGTCGCGCAGCCGCTCGGCATCGTCTTCGCGCCGCTTGCCAGCCGCCTTGAGGTCGCTCAGCGCCGTCTCCAGCATCATCAGGCCCTCGTCGATGCGGCTCGTGCGCTCCTGCTCGGCCGCCTTGAGCGCCTCCGTGTCCTTGGCCAGTTGGTCCACCAGCGCAAACGCCCGCTCAAACTGCGCGTTGACCTCCTGCTTGTCCTGCTCCAATCGGTCTGGCGTCGGAGGTGCTACCAGCGGGTAGACGTATCTCTGTGTTTCGCGCACATCAGCCATGTCCCCGAAGGCGACCCTTGTCTTCTTGACCGCCAATCCGATCACTCACCTTTGTCAACGAGTACAGGCCGTAGCCTACACCGCTCACGACCGTGGCCATGATGAACCAGTCGCGCCAGTCGCGGCGCGGAGCCTCGTGCGGTGGCGGCTGCCAGCCGTAAGGCGGGTATGGTTGTTGTCCGTACGCGCTGCCGTAGTATGGCGGCGGTGCCACGGGAGACTGTTGGGGAACCGAGGACTGCTGCTGTGGTGCAACCGCATACGAGGGCGCGGCGCCATCGAGGCCGGCGCGTGAGAGGGCGGCACCAATCTCGTCGGGTGTCAGGTTCTTCGCTTTGAGAAAGGCCACGCGGCTGTCGGGCGGAGACGAAGCCACATTCGGGTCTTGGAGGACTGTTCACATGCGGTCAGTTTGTGCCAACGGCTATTCAGGAAGCTGCTGCTGCTGTTGTCGAGCGTCGACGTACATTTTGCCTATGTGGACAGTCAGCAAACCGCGACGCATTGGTTGCCCCTTTCACCCTTACGGGCCGTGTCTTGAATGGGAACTTACCGCCGAAGCGACGAGATCCTCGCGGATCGCCATCTTTGCTAAATAATACGCGTTTCCTATTTTCCTGCTGGCATCAATCAAAGCTTACAAGTTTGATAGCAGGCGCGCAAGGCTGTTTGAGACGATGAAAAGATACACAGCTGAGCCGATCACTCCTGGCAGATGGCTTGCTGAGAAGAGTGTCTCGTACAAAGGCGACAAGTGATAGATTGAGATGGTCAGAATGGACCGAGGCCAACCCCAGGAATTGCGCCGTATTTAGCATCATCACAATCACCTAGTCACGTGTCGTATGAGGCGCAGACACCCTCGGCAATGCGCTCGATTGTTATGTAATGATATGCACGTGATAGTACATGCGCTAGTCCCTTTGTGTCGCCCCTCAGCGAATCATACCCCACCATGCGCTATGTTTACATTCTCGTCCGGGCAACCATTTTTCTTTTTTGGACTTGGGGAGGGGGCTGTCTGTTGCGTCTCTGCCACACATCTTCGCGATTGCGATAGCCTCTTTGATCACGTTTGTGCTTTTTGCCTCAGATCTGCGCCTCAACATCCCTACCTCACACCGCTTTCCACAACGCTGGAATATCGTCACGTCGACATAGCAAAGAGCATACGTAAGAATGGCCCAGGACACTGGCCACTGGAGCGTTAGGCGCACTCGAGAGGTGCGACTACGCAGGATTCTTTCCGCCCCTCGCGTACCCTTTGCTGACCAGATCGTCATGCATACAGACCCTCGGCGGCCTCACCCTGAACTCAGCCATCCCCCAGCCGCCGTCTGCGATGAAGCGGTCAAACTCGTCCGTCGGCCAAGGTGGCGCTCCCTTTTCAGCCAACCATGCGCGATCGCTCTCGGGATCCCGGCACTCTCTTGCGCCCACAAGACCGAGCCAGCCGCTGTTCCAGCGCACCTCGACAGGCGCCAATTTAGCCGACATGGGCCTCACCTCGGCCAAGCGGTCGTCCATCCGCCCATTCACTCCCGGTGTGCCCGGACGAGCGTCGAGTGCCAACGACCGGCGAAGCAGCGTCTACCAGGGCGGGCGGCAGTCGATCATGGGCGGTGGGATGGGCGGCGGGATGGGTGGCGGGATGGGCGGAATCACAGCGATGGGCGGCAGCCACCAGAGCTTCTTCTCCCAAGCACCAGCACCAGCAGGAGCAGTGCGCGACCCACGACCTCTCCGAGACCGGTCCTACTTGGCCCGGATCGGCCAGGAGCTGATCGAGTACATGACGCAGCACAACTTTGAGCTCGAGATGAGCCATACGCTCTCGCAGAACGTCTTGAAGTCACCCACACAAAAGGACTTTGTGTACATGTTTCAGTGGCTATATCGACGCATCGATCCGAATTACAAGTTCCACAAGAGTATTGACCAGGAGGTTCCCGTCCTCATGAAACAGATCCGCTACCCGTACGAGAAGGGCATCACCAAGAGCCAGATTGCTGCCGTCGGCGGCCAAAACTGGGGAACGTTTCTGGGGATGCTGCACTGGATGATGCAGCTGGCTGTGATGCTGGAGCGATACTCGGTCAATCGGTACGACGACGCATGCGCAGAGGTCGGTGTCGACGTGGTGGCCGACCACATCACGTTCGACTTCTTGGCACATGCGTACCAGGACTGGCTGGTCATGGATGTGGACGAGGACGCAGCAGACGACGCCGACCAGCTGGCCAGGATGATGGGGCCACACATCGAGACGATGACGAGGGCGCTGGACCAGGCCTACGCGAAGAGCGAGGAGGAGCTGGCCATCCTAGAAGCTGAGAACGCCAAGTTGCTCAAGGACATTGACGAGCTGGAAAAGTCGACGCCCGACCTGGTCGTGCTAGACGACCACTTCAAGATCATGGAGGAGGACAAGGTGAAGTTTGAGGAATACAACGAGCTCGCGCTGCAGCGCTGCGAAAAGTACGAGAAGCGCATCCCGCTGCTGCAGGAAGAGCTGGACAAGCTGAACGAAGAGGTCAAGGAGGCCGAGAACGAGCAGCGCAGCCTGCGCCAGGCTGTGGACGACCAGGGCATCAGCATGGCGGATATCGACCGCATGACGTCGGAGCGCGAACGGCTGCAGAAGGGCATTGAGGCGGCGGGACAGCGGCTAGAAGAAGCGAAGAAACGGGTGTCAGACCGTGAGATGGATGCCAGCCAGCGGCTGGACGAGCTGGAGCGCATGGTAGACAAATACAACACGCTTGCCTACCAGATTGGCCTGATCCCAGCCACAGCAGCCAACGCCAAGGGCAAGGACTACGAGCTGCGCGTCAAGGTGAACGACGGGCCCAGCTTCACGGCATCGCAGATGGGACCAGGGTCCGGCCCGGGGTCGCTGTCAGCGACGCTGGGCGACGCTGGCAGCAGCAGCATGGAGAGCGAGCGGTTGCTGGCCGACCCGGTGACGGGCTACCAGCCAGCACACATCCTCAACCTGGACCTGCGCGGCACGGTTAAGAACAGCTTCCAGGCCCTGCGCAAGGACATTGCCGAGCGGCGCAACACGGCGATCGAGACGATGATGAAGGACCACGACCTGCTCGACAACATCAAGGAGGCCATGGAGGACAAGCGCAACGAGGTGGAGGCGCTGGAGCATCGCGTGCGAGCGGCCGAGCAGGAGCACGAGAAGACCAAGGAGGTCACGACGGCACAGCGGCTGGCCTCGGACGCGCAGATCGAGAAGATGGAAAAGGAGCTGGCCAAGATGCGTGCGAACCTGACGGAGTCGGTGCAGCTGATGGAGCAGCGCGAGATGAACACGAACATTGAGTGAGTCAACGGAGACGCTGTGGAGGCATCGGGCCAGACTGACCAGGAACCAGGTATGAGCAGCTCACTCTACGGGCCAGTTCGCTGCGCGAGGAACTGCACACCGAGATCATGCGGATGCTCAATGATGTGATCAAATTCAAGATGCACATGCAGAAGAGCTTGGAAGAATACGAGGAGTTTGTGACCGAGGAGCTGGTCAAGGAGCTGGGCCCGGAAGACGGAAAGGACGAGACGACGAGACTGGATCTGTGAGGCCGACGAGGGGAAGCGTGTTTTGATAGGGGTTCTTGCATTTGCGCAGCCATCATTCCGCTGTTTTGTGTTTTTGTGTTTCTCCAATATCCCATTTTTAGTTTCCGGTTGTTCTTTGTCCTGCTACGACGGTCATGAAATAAAGGGGGGCGGGCGTTTTTTTTTCTTTTCTTTCTCCTGTTCTTTTCATGGATCCAGATACCTGATGGAAACGGCAGGCTGCCAACAGCTCCAATGTTGAGTTTGTTTGCATATGGATGGGCTTGACTGCTTTACGACAGATGCGTTTGTTTCCCAATAAGAGTTTTTGATGGGCATGGGCGTTTGGTACGACTGTACGGAGTACTTTTGTCACTATTTGGCTGTGAAGCTTCCCACAGAGGAAACCGAGATGCGGGACGTATGGATAAATCCGAGATATTGATTCCCGCCCTCATGCATATGTTTGCAAGGCTGTCCCTTTTGGACTAGCGCAACCGTTTTTTCTGTTTTGTTGCATATTGAATCAATTGGGCGATGAAAGGCATCACATGACACACCGCATCTTTGACAACATACTTACCCGATGCAGTACAAACTCGCCTGTGTCCAAGAATTGGTTCTGAAGTAAGGCGCATCTTAGAACCAAAGTGAAAACTGGCTGCGCAACCTGCAGGTCAGTCCTACATGATAAGTCAGCTATGCAAGGACCCTGACGTTAACAAATAGAAGAAGAAAGATCAAGTGCGACGAAAAGAGGCCATGTTGCCGAAAATGTGTCGACACGGGTCGTACTTGCGGCGGTTACGAGTCTCCGTTTAGACTTTATACTAGTCTATTCATTGCCAAAGTTCAGGCGGGCAGCATCATGTTAGGCCCTAATTTGCAAACCACCGGGCCCATCTTGAGATCACCCCTCAGGACATCGACCTCGTCAATCGTTACTTCTCCACCAAGACCATGTTCGACGTGCAGCTGGACTGCAATGAAGAAGCCAAGCAGATCCTCAAAGCCAGTCTGACGGATCCGCCCGTACGACACGCAGTCTCGTCTCTGAGACCACTTTGGAAACACCTCGGAACGTCTGGAGATGCGGGCGACGAGCTATGAATGTAACTATGGACTCCAGCAATACTGCATGGCTTTAGGAAGTCTCGCGTCCAACTTGTCGTCTCCGGGCTTTGACGGGCTAAGGTCGGCATTACTCTGCTGCCAGATCTTTATCAGCATAGAGCAAGTACGCTGTTCGCTGCACCATGCGACACAAGTGGGATGACGGCAGATGAGTGTTCGAGACCGCCGCGTCAACAGGGCTCCTAACCCTAGCAGTCTTTGCACGAACGTGCCGGACATGCGCACAGAGCTTACAAAGATCGCAACATCAACACTTGATTTCCTCGGCAATGTGTCACATGCCAAATCGACAGAAGGCGCTCTTCCGCTGCGATCGGAGAAGGCATTTTTGCTAGACTCATTTGAATCGTGGTGCATCGATCTTGAACATGTTCAGGCTGACACTAGGTCTCCTGGCCTTGAGCTAGTTTCGGTGTCTTTTCTGCGGTTCTCTTGGGAGCAGTCGATTTCTCTCTAGATGTGTATGCGGAGCTGCAGACTGAAATCACCTGATCACAGGACGTGGCAGGCTGCAATAAATTATAAACTGGGACTTGTAGTCGAGGGGAGCCATCTGCCGATACCTCATGTCGAGGTGGCGTAATCCTCCCTCAAGTCATGTGTCCAATAGGCATCTTTTATAATATTAGGGCGGTTCAATACTGTAGCTCGACGTTTCTACAGCGCGTCTTCCAATCGGACGCGCCCAGGATCAGGCTGTGGAATATTGGTCTCAATATAGTCTCAATATCACGTGGTAAGCTCGTGATTTAACTAGACAATCGTTACCTAGATTGTCTACAGAGTATTGGACATTCCATTTCAACTGATTGTCAGCCATCCTCCGGCGGGCTCCCGTGAAAATATTAAGTAAAAGAGCCATAGAAGACTTTCTTTGTATTATAGAATACGATTTTTGTCGCTCACGTTATACTCTGACTGCGACGGTAACTACCATCCTGTGAGTCCTTCTTCGCCCCCAGCCAATCGTACTCTATGGTGAGATACTCAGTCTACAGTAACATTATCTAAAATATGGGTACGTTCGGCCGAGACCCTGCCGACTTTCTATCACAAAGCAGACGAGGCAAAGGCTAATCCGGCCAAAAATAAACATGGTTGCCGTCTTTCATGCTGCTACAAATGCAGAGTGATTGTAAACACGACCAACACAACGTGCTAACCTCCTGCCTTACTCCAACTGGGCGTCGCAGCTTAAGATCGTGCGCCAAGCTCTGCGCACCCCAGTAGACGGAATTCGCGGCTAGAATGATTATACTATGTACGGAGTACGGAGTAACTACCGATATGCTAAGATGCCTGGTAGAGGCCGTTTTAGTGGCATTAGTACTCCATAAACAGCTGCCAAAAGTCCTTCAAGCGGCTCCATTCACGGGGATTAGTGCATAGACGCGTTTATGCGCAGGGGTACACGACCACGGTGACATAGAGGCGGAGTAGCAATAAGCGCTGCGCATGATACCACCATACGAGTGTGGTGTGGAATCCCCATACAAATCCCGTATTGCGTCTTCGGCTTTGGGCTTGCCTGCCAAAAAGGGAAACAGAGGAGCGTTTGTCTGTGGCTGACGTCCCCACGAATAGGTCCCATCGACGACGATGTCACTAGGTTAATTTCCGCATACCCGCAGTTACAGAGCATGTGAAAGGGGAAGTGTATACGGAGTGCAGAGCATAAATATGATCGTGGCTGCATTGCTACTTCACGGGCCATCTGCCAAGTACCACCGCATCTTACATTCAAAGCCACTTGACGTTTGCAGACAAAAATGCGGTCATTTCCCATCATCGCGCTTTGCGCCAGCCTCGTTGGCGCGAGCCCTGTGCTTACGCTCAGAGATAAAACTGTTGGTATGTATCTTACCAAACATTCGTCGAAAGTGTGCAATATACTAAGTATTGGTTATCAGTGGACGAGGTCACTTTCAATAAATTTGTGTACTATCTAGGATTCCCCAGATTCACCCATTATCTCGCGACGAATCTCACCTGTGCTCCTGGTAATGGCGGCGAATTGATCCAGTACATCAACATCACTTCTACCGATACCCAAGCAGCGCTATGGAAGAGCACCAGCACGAAAGAAATTGTCCTTGGTATCCCAGGCACTTCAGGCGACCGGGACAAGTTGACCGATCTGGAAATTGCACTGGTATCTTACAAGTCGCCCAATATCGACTGTACTGATGGCTGCAAAGTGCACTCCGGCTTTCAGGAAGCATGGAACTCAATCGAACCAACCGTTTCGGCTAGTCTTGCAAAGGCCCTGAGTGCCAACCCAGGGTATACTACCATCGTCAGTGGGCACTCACTGGGTGCTGCAATCGCGGCTCTTGCCTTTGCCTCCCTGGTAAACGGCCCATACAATGTCACTGCAGCATACACATATGGCCAGCCAAGAACCGGCAACAAAGAATTTGCCAACTACCTCGACTCTCTTGCCGGAGCTTCAGACACTGAACCGGGCATTCTTCACCGCGTTACACACAGCAATGGTAGGCAAACGTGACTACTTAACTGCAAACCCAGACCTAAACTAAGTATTATTATGCTTGCAGATGGAATTCCTTTGGTTCCCCCGACTCTCTTTGGCTACATGCATTCTCGCACCGAGTATTGGGAGTCTGCCCATAGTTCCGAAGTGTCGAATACATACCGTTGCAGCGAGCAAGAGTCGCCTGACTGTATCAACTCAGTCTTTGGCCTTGGCATTAATAAGGCGCATACCAGTTACACGGGATATAATGCAACTTGCAGTTAGGCACTGGGTGGGCAACGGCCGAAAAACAGCAGGACGAAGTTATGCAGAGAAGATACGGAGTCCCTTCACGTAACCTCAAGGACTAAGCTTGACAACGTGAAATGGGCTAATCATTTTATGTGAAGTGCCTACAATAGATACACCTAGACAACGCAGAAGCCATA
This sequence comes from Grosmannia huntii, assembly GCA_019925595.1. Taxonomy (NCBI): domain Eukaryota; kingdom Fungi; phylum Ascomycota; class Sordariomycetes; order Ophiostomatales; family Ophiostomataceae; genus Grosmannia; species Grosmannia huntii. Next base: position 432,160 of record JADHKJ010000018.1, read on the forward strand.
GACCTTCAACCCGAGATTACTTCTCCTAGAAAGCAGCACTGATGTAATTATACTCGTATGAACCGGAGACCGAGCTGTCTTGACACATCTACGCATCTGTTCGTTCCTCCTCGAATTGGCTCCTATCCGCTCTATTTTACGTGCAGCAGTCACAGCCTCCTTATCAGCAGCCAGAAGCTTTTGTATGGCTGGTTTATTGATACAGCGCTCCCACCAAGCATTTACAGCCTTGCGACCAAGCATGACGTCTCCGTACCCACATACAGAAAAATTACGATGAGAGGAATATATATATCCACGAGAATAAAGTGATTTCCAGCCATCTAGTTGTTTTTCTGAAAAAGACGTAGCGACTCTGCCTGGTCAAACAGCGCCATCGCTTCGAAATCAGAGCCCGAGGGCAGAAGTGGAAATGACAACTTTCTCGCCAAGTATTTGCAGATTGTGAGACTCTCGTAGAGGGTGGACTCCCCGGGAAAAGTGATGGTGGGAATCTTACCCCACGGGTGACGTTTCATGTTCTCTTCAGACTACAGCAGTGTCAGGAATGTACAATCGCGCTGAGAAAGACAGCACAATTCTTTGCTCCCCCTTTTGCATATTGACAAACACGAGTTCATAATGTATGGTGCCAACTTCAGCGAGACTGGGTCGGACACGGTCCATGTTAGTCGAACCGCGTGCGCCATATAGAGTGAAAGCAGGCATATTCAAGTGGTGCTAAAGTTTCTTCAAGAGTCTAGGACTGTTGGTGTTGAGCTTCGACATTTGCAATGGCAGAAGTTGTCTGCAGTTTGTAAGAGAGATCGGTACAGCCAGCTGATATTTGAGTCTCTAGAACAGCTGACTGGGTCAGGAACTGGAACAGAGCCTGGAGTATGCTTACAGGTGAAAGGATGAAGCCTTGCAGTTCTAATAACACGTGTGATTGGTCAGCTCGCATTTACATCGAGTTAGCGCCAACGGTGTCTAACGTGGCCAATTTAATACGGTCTTTATAAGTCACACCGGCACTAGGGCTTATACGTTAAATGCGGTAGGAAGAGAAATCAAATACGTTACGGAGTAGGCAGTATTGTTGTCCACGCCGCCATCCGAGCGAGTTGTGAATCGCCATCTTCGGTAGCCTGTCGTGTGTCTTATTGCAATTCAAAAACTCAAATCCGTTAATAGACCGCGAGTTTCGAAAGGCCTAATTTTAAAGCTGAGGATAGCCGATTTATATTGTGATGACATAGAAATACGTGCTATCACATAAATATGGCCATAGAGTTGGACACGGCTGCATCGTAGGACAACCGGCCTATGGTGTCAGATTCGGACCGGTAACCCTCAACCAGTATAGTTAAAAATAGCACGGCGCAAGTCGGCCTGGTCTACAGAGACGGTTTACGAACCATTACTTAACAATTTTGGAGAATTTGGACGGAACACAAATAGTAAGTTTGCTATCCGGTACGCGGTCTGCAGACCCCGGCCATTTACCAACTACCACCCGCCTACCCCCGCCCTACCTCCACCGCCTGCCCCCGAAGAGACGGACTGGACCACCGTCACC